>JAUDYJ010000011.1:8157438-8412438 GCA_030761175.1 Masticophis lateralis
TTACGTGTTTTATGGCACCATTTAATTCGTTGATCAGAAGGGAACCATAAGCGTATTTCTGAACGAACAAACAAACAGAACAGGAGCGATAGATGACATTTTGGCAAAAGCAGTTTTAGATGGAAAAATAGGCTGGTGAGGCTAAGCTGCCTCTGTAGAATGGATCTGAGTCATGTCCTGCCCGTGGTGACAACTATTTGATATGTCCCAGACTTAACCAGCTAAATTAGATATGATCCGGTAGCTCATAGAAATAATTTTCATTATGGAAAAGGATGACTCAAAATAACTTTACTTCTTGCAATGTTAGTACTTTAGTGAATGCACATGTCTTGTGACACAGTCTTACAATACCATCTTTTCTAGAAGAGTACTAGAAAAAAAGAATAAAGCCAGATGTCAGGATTCCGTCGGATTCCCTAATTAAATCATGAGTCTTCAGCCAAGCTTCAAAAGAAAGCCAAGTATTTATTAGGAGGTTCATGTTGGCACATTCCCAAGTGAAGCCAGGTCTGACCCTACGTAATTTATCCTCCAATTATGACCCTGTTTTTCCCCTCCCCCCATCAATCACATTCACCAACAGAGCAATTTCACAGCTTGTGGAGGTCACTCCCCTTTGACTGCTCCAGGTAACCCTGGGATACAGCCTTGAGGGAGATAAGCATGGAATCTGTTTTTTTGCTGCTGTGCAGTTTCGCCAGTTTTCCATTCCCCTCTGACCTATGGCAACTCAAAAGCAGGCCAGAGATGCTTTGTGAGTTGACACCAGATTTGTATCTAACAAAATGATTGTCTCTACAGGTTATCAGACACTAATCTGTTTTTACAATGGGTGGATACCACATGGAGGTCTTTTTTTTCCCCTGAGGCCATTCTATTTTATTTTATTTATTTCTCAGTCTCCCTTCTTTCAAGACACCAGAGATCTTAAGGAAGCCTGATGTGTGTGTGTGTGTGTGTGTGTGTGTGTGTGTGTGTGTGTGTATGTATTTCTCTTTAGCCAGGTTCTTCGTATGTAAACCAAGATTTTATGCAGCCCAAGTTCAGTGAAATCACAATCCACTAGTTTCTAGGCTTTTTTTCTTCTGGCAGCCAGCAGACCACCTGCTGCCCATTGTTTGCTGGCTGCCAGAAAAAAAGCCTAGAAACTAGTGGACTGTGATTTCACTGAACTAGGGATGCATAAAAATCTTGGTTTATGTAGGAAGAACCTGGCTAAAGAGAAATACACATAAAGCCTACGAAAAGGAAAGAAACACACACACACACACAGACACAGACACACACACACACACACACACACACACACACACACACACACACATATATATATATATATATATATATATATATATATATATATATATATAGAGAGAGAGAGAGAGAGAGAGAGAGAGAGAGAGAGAGAGAGAGAGAGAGAGAGAGAGATTTCAACATCAAGTGCACTCATTAATTCTCTTTAAAGAAACAATACACAACCTGGTGACAATCGCGTATCATTTCAAAGTATCCATCAGGAGCAAATGCCATTAAAAAGCCATTAAAAGACAGATTTCATTTTAAAACAAGCAAAGGTCAAGCAGATTTTCTTAAGAGGAACATATAGAGGGAGATGGGCCCACCATTAAAAAGAGCCTAAGTAGGTAATATCTTCAAAAGATGTCTATAAAATAGGGACAGCTTTATAGAAGTACAGACATCCTTCAAATAATCCAAACTTGAATTATTTAGGACTGTTTCGTATTGGGTCAAGAAATGCATTGGTTACAAAGGTTATATGATTTCAGTAATATAAAACCTTAGCCCCCATGTGATCTATACGGATGAATTCTGAACCAAGTTTCCTAACCCCCAATATTATTAATAATTTTCAAAGATATGCAGTAAAGTAGAATCAATTTGGTGGTTTGAATGTAATCCGAGCACATATAAGTAAAACATGGTTTCTCTAAGAGGAACCACAAATATCAGTCCAGATGTCACAGGGCAAAGGATCACATGTAAGATGAATCCATCTGTTCAAATTTGTGGCTGAAAAAAAGAGAAAGAAAGAAGGCTCTGCCTGTTCCCATACTGGTTTCAACATATAGTCTACTACTCTCTAGAGTTGCATTTTGGTTGGTAAACAAAACGAGAACAAAATGTAACTTTACAGAATATCCTCCAATCCTAGAGAAGACGCTTTCCCAGTTTCCATTGACATTTTGTTGAAAATGCATAAAAAAGAACTAGTGATTTCTGAATTTATCAATTAAAAAGGACAGTGAAGGGAATTATGTTCATTCATTTTGACTACCAAACACCAAGTATGTCTAGAAGTTTCCAATTATCTTTTTTCCCTTCGTTTTCTACTGTTTTCATCCTTCCTTCCTTCCTTCCTTCCTTCCTTCCTTCCTTCCTTCCTTCCTTCCTTCCTTCCTTCCTCTTCTATATTCTTTATTTGTTTATCTTTTCACTCTGTAACAAATCTTATAGACACACAACACAATTTGTTTCCCAGTTTCTGAATCACCCAGAAGATCAGAGCTGTCCAGCATTTTATTTTCAAATATAACAGCTGAGCAATTATGAAGGAGACCATGTTCAAAATCTAAATTTTCCTTTAGAGGTTTAGTTTTGATGATATCTTCCCTTCTACATAAAATAACTCTGGTTGGGAAATCCACTTACTGAACCCACTTCGCTGAACTATAGTTACTCAAGTCAGATGAAGTCAATGTTTATTACAGTCAAAGACCAGAACAAGCTAAAAACACTGGAGGCTTATTGAGTTAAAAATTCTAGAATAAAGTAATGAATAACAAATAAAATCTAATGTTAAAATCATAATCTGTCAGTCCAATCTGTCAGTTTGACAACAACAAAACACAACATGGCCTAAACTATAATATAACACCAATCCTTAAATTGTGAAGGTTTTCAGTCAGGAGATACTAAAATGCAACAAAGTGATAATGCTAAAAGATTGGTTGCATTAAACATGTGAAATAGCTATAATGGATTAATCAGCAGGCTCCAATGAATTCCCCAGCACTGCTGTGTAGCGAATAAGTGTGTAACTAGCACTGCTAGTTACTCACTTACAGTATTTGCATGACATATAGAGGTATAAATGATTAACATGACTTGGTTTGTGTAACATGAAGGCTAAAAATGTGGTTAGCCAAATTGTGATTCAGTGAATTGTGATGATGATGATGATGATGATGATGATAATGATCGTCATCATCATCATCATCATCATTATTATCTTTATTCATTAAATATGAAACTCAGTCAACTGAACATTCAAAAATGCATCACAAATACCATTGACTGGTGCTAATTGTTGATACGAGTTGCTGCCAGCGTCCCAGGTATCAACCAAGTACCTTCTTAAGATGTACAATGTTCCAAGTAACACAGTTCTGCTGGTATTATTGCAGGAAGCTTCGATTTGTTGATGTATCTTACAAAATTCTTGGACATGGTACCCAGTGGCCCAATGACAATGGGTATCCCTTTTGCATGTTTCATCCATAGCCATGTAGTTTCGATGGCCAGGTCATGTTATTTCATGATCTTTTCCAGTTCTTTTTCTTTGACTCTGGCGTCTCCTGGTACCACAATAAATTGTATGTTTTGGTTTTCGATAACTGTGATATCTGGCATGTTGTGTTCCAAGCGACGATCCGTCTGTATTCGAAAGTCCCACAAGATCTTCACCTTCTCATTTTCTATAACTTTTTCCACTTTATGTTCCCATGACTTTTTGGATACAGGAAAGTCGTATTTTATTATTATTATTATTAGTAGTAGTAGTAATAGTAGTAGTAGTATTAATAATAATAATAATTTATTGGTCAACAAGTACAAGAAACAAGTAACAGTACAGACATAGACATGAACACATGAAAAAAAAATTGACACAAATAGAAGGAAATAAATAAGCAAATTTACACATAAACACATAAAATGAGTACATATAAATGTTACCACATCCTCTGCTTTTGTGAAAAGATCTCAAACTAGAGTCTTTTAAATATGGTCTTTTAGACCTAAAGTCTTGCCTTCCCCAATTGGTCAAATTAGCACTTAAAAGGATATGGAAAGCCATTATCTTTCATTATGAATATAATGACCCTTTCACTGTGTGAATGTCGGAGGAAACCATTTCTGTGAATGCTCTCATGGAACCTTATTTCTTCCGTGCTCTCCAAGCATTCATGCTCAATCTGTCTACCGGTTACCCTTGTAGGTTATTTCAAAGTGCTATAGTTTTAAAAAGTTACTTGAGATTTAGTTAAGCATGCTATTATGAGAGCTTGATTTCTGCTAACATCTCTGCTTCACTGCCAGGGAAAATTTTATTGGTCCCAGGATTGGAGCATTGGGAGCTGTAAGCATGCTGTTGGAGCGATAATGTACCATTCAGATCAAAATCAATCATAGCATCTTCATCTCATTATGGATTTAATTTTCTTCTGCGTATTAAGCTTAAATGTCAGATGGCTGGGAATATAAACAAAGGAACACTGGTCCCCCTGTTTCGGGAGATCAGGAGCCAAAAGTTCTTTATGGGGTGGAAATGAAAATTGGCAGGTGTGTGAAAGAGTAATAATCGAAGCAGAAAAGACACAACCTTCCTTTGGTTTTATTGATTTTTCCAGTAGATTTTGTTCAATCTTTGCAGCAAGGTACCTTTAGAAGAGAATTGAAGTTTTGTTCTAGATAGATAGACAGACAGACAGAATTCTTTATTGGCCATGTGTGATCAGACACACAAGAAATTCGTCTTTGGTGCATATGCTCTCAGTGTACATAAAAAGAGAAGATATATTTGTCAAGAATCATAAAGTCCAACACTTAAAGATAGTCATAGGATACAAATAACCAATCGAATCATACTAGGAAACAGCCAATATAAATCGTAAGAATACAGCAACAAGTTACAGTCATACAGTCATAAGTGGGAGGAGATGGGTGAGAGGAACGATGAGAAGTTTAATAGTAATGCAGACTTAGTGAATAGTTTGACAGTTTTGAGATAATTATTTGTTTAGCAGAGTGATGGCATTCGGGAAAAAAACTGTTCTTGTGTCTAGTTGTTCTGGTGTGCAGTGCTCTATAGTGTCGTTTTGAAGGTAGGAGCTGAAACAGTTTATGTCCAGGATGCGAGGAGTTTAATAAATATGTTCACAGCCCTCTTTTTGGCTCGTGCATTATACAGGACCTCAATGGAAGGCCGGTTGGTAGCAATTGTATTTTCTGCAGTTCCAATTACCCTCTGATCTCTGTGTCTGTCTTGTTGGGTTGCAGAACCAAACCAGACAGTTATGGAGGAGCAGATGACAGATGAGAATCGTCCTTCAGAAAGTCAAGGAAACATTTGCTGTTTTCCAAATCTATAATTCTACCGTCTAAAGCACTTTTTAAAAAGAGCTGGAAGTGACTGTGGGAGAGGAGAGGGAACAGCGTAGTGTTTGCCATTCATTAAATGTGCCGTGTCTGGGTGAGGACCTGCGATATAAGATTTTAATGAAGACACTCTAGAGACTCTGGTGGCACCTTGATCCCTGGGCTCATCAAATCCAGGACATTTATAGGCGGAATTGAACAATCATTATGTACATTAGCAGGGTTGTTAGTGGGTTTTTTGTTTGTTTGTTTGTTTGTTTGTTTGTTTTTGCAAGGTGGCTGAAAAATTAGCTCTCATTTCACCGGGGAGAGGAACATCCTACCTCAGCAAGAGAAATAGTTTCCAAACAACATTGGTTGGTGTCGGTGTGGCATTTTTTTTTTTCATATTCCATTCTCATTCATGTATTTATTTCTAAACAGGGAGCAGTCATGGATACGGGATTCTGTAAGGTGGAAGGTCAATCAGCTATTAAGTTCCACTTCATTTCCCAAACACTGTTGCTCTTTATTAAGGACACTTTCTTTTGTTCTATTTCCCCCCCCTCCCCCTCACCAGGGCACATTGTAAAACAACCTCCGGTGATTCTGTGTCTGTGGAACTGTTACCGTATCTTCATCATCCCTGTATTTTTGTTTTTATTGATAAATCCGGAGAGAATCCACAAAGTGAAAAAGAGAATTAACTTTCTCCCTTACCCGCTATCGTTCTGCAGTCAAGCTCCAGTGTGTTTTGCATCTACATGTGTCTATCCATCTGTGCGTATATCAACATATACTGTACACAGCCACGGTGCCTCAAAGCATTTCATGACATATTTTGTGTTGGTTCTGCTGTTTATGTGAGTCCCTGAAGCAATCACCTCTTTTCTTTTTGTTGTTGTTGTTGTTCATTTTCAATGAAATGATTTGATTCCTTGGTTCTATGTACTTGGAAGCGATATCCTTATGTTTAGAAAAAGAAATCCAGAGCCAAATCCAGAATGAACAGGTCCTTAATTAGATTCTAAAGCTAGCCAACATGGCTTCCTATCTTGCAGTTGGAAGATTTTCTGTTCAACAAGAAAATAAATAAATAGGGCATGGACAAGGCACTGAAGAAACTCTTTCCTGAATTTTTCTACTGTAATCATTAAAATAATCTCAGAGGTTCACAGCAGAGATGGGTTTCAGCAGGTTCTGACCAGTTCTGTAGAACCGGTAGTGGAAAGTTTGAGTAGTTCAGAGAAGCAGTAGTAAAAATTCTGACTGGCCCCGCCCCCATCTATTCTCTGCCTCCCAAGTCCCAGCTGATCGGGAGGAAATGGGGATTTTGCAGTAACCTTCCCCTGGATTGGGGAGGGAATGGAGATTTTACAGTATCCTTCCCCTGCCATGCCCACCAAGCCATGCCCACCAAGCCATGCCATGGCCATCAAGCCACACCCACAGAACCGGTAGTAAAAAAAAATTGAAACCCACCACTGGTTCACAGCCTTATAGTTCTTAGGACTGCACAAATTATCTCCATTTTTTTTTCCACAATTGTAAATCAAATCTGGGTGTGTTAGTCTCTCAAACAACTAACAGCAGATTTTTTTTCCTGTTTCTCTCTCCCCCCACTCCCCAAAGCATTCAAAAGATGTGGGAAGACCCCAGACTCCATTAAAAGAGACAAGTCTAGAGTCATGGACCCAACCACCGGTAAGAAAGAACATTTAATTTATGTTCGTTATGTTTTCCTGAAAACAAAGGAGAGGAAATTCAGAGGGTTCCACTTGAAAAAATGTGTGTTAATGGAATAAATCAACAGCAAAAGTTCATGGAAATCATGTTTTGAAATATTTGAATAATGCCAATCTTTATTCTCTGAGCCTTAGAAGATGACATGATATATGATTAAAAAAAACCCCTCTATCCTGAATGTTGTGCCCAAGAACATTTAATTGAGGACATTTCTCCTCATTCCCAAAAGAAAGAGTTAAGAAATCTATTTATTTTAATGATTTCCCCCCCTCCCCCCATATTTCTTTGAGAAAGCATTAAGCAAACTGTCTTCCATAGCAATTTTATTTTTCAATTGCTTTGGGCTACAGCATTCCCACTCACTGAATATTCTCACAGGGACTGATCGTTGAGAAGACTATCTGTTATTTGGGTTTATCTTTCACCTACTACATGTCAGCAGGAGATTATGCCATCAAAGATTCTTCCACAGTTATGAGGATCCTAGAAAATCTCATTGATGAAGGTTTCTTCAGAGAAGCAGGCATTCATTACAAAGTTGTCTTCTTCACTTACCCACGATGAGAGAGATGTTTTTGGGAGAGTTATAAATACTTCTATCCATCCATTTGTTATGGTAGGGTGGGTAAAGAATGGTATTATTGAGTAATGCTTCACCACAGAAATGGGGAGGGGGAATCAAATGTTTAATTTCTTCCATAACTATGTCAGCTCTGGACAAACGGCATTAATACCTCCCCTTTAAATATAGATTGATGATGGTGTTGAAGATAGATGATAGATGGATAGATAGAAAGATAGAGAGATAGAGAGATAGATAATAGATGGAGGGATATGATGGATGGAGAGAGAGAGAGAGAGAGAGAGAGAGAGAGAGAGAGAGAGAGAGAGAGAGAGAGAGAGAGATGATAGACGGACAGACAGACAGATGGCAGGCAGGCAGGCAGACAGATATGATATGATATGATAAATAGACAGATAGACCAATGATGGATGGATGGACGGACAGATAGGTAAATAAATAGATAGACCGATGACATAGATAGATAGATAGATAGATAGATAGATAGATAGATAGATAGATAGATAGATAGATAGATAGATAGATAGACAGACAGACAGACGACGGATGGATGGATGGATGGACAGATAGATAAATAGATAGACAGATGACAGATATTTAGATATTTAGATAGATAGATAGACAGATAAAAGATAGATAGATAGATAGATAGACAGACAGACAGACAGACAGACAGACAGACAGATAGATAGATTTTTTTTTCATGTTCTTCTCCAGCCATTCTGCTGGTTTTCCCTAACTACCTTCTAATCTTTCTTTACTGCAGTGAAGGTAATTAGTAAACAGATTTTCTTGAAGTTAAATTTGAGATCGTATTTCTATTTGTTTCTGAAAAGATCATCTTAATTAGATGGGGGTTTTTTTGTCCTAATGATAACTATAAATGCCACAAGTCTGATGCAACAAGCTGAAGTTAAAAAAGTGACAAAGTAAGTTGAACAGATGGACTGGGATGTCTTACTAAGGAGACAGACCTAAGGTTTTCTTACAAGGAGAAAGGAAATGATGGGGCAAAGGAGTAAAGCAAGGCATGATTCTAGAAGGACAGCAATTTTGATAAGTGTTAAAATCTTCCCAGAATATCCAATGGTAGCTTTGTGGCTGGTAATGATGATTCATCGCAAATCTTCAGTTCCATCTATTTCACTTCACCCCATGGTCATGTTAATGAAACTTTATTTTACATGGCTGTACAGCATCCAAAATGACTATTAGAACTGAGCTTTTCATTTCTCCAGCTCATTTCAGATGTCAACTTTACTTGTAGCCACCAAGAGTTTGTTGCCCTCAATCGGAATAAATTACGAAGCTCATAATTTGTGGATCAGTTCTCCAATTTGTGCCAAGGGTGTATTTTCATGCCATCATCAAGATATATCTGGGGTGTGGGGCCACAGTCAAACCACACAAGGATGGGTGTATGGCTGTGGTGCACAGTCCGTACAATGAAATACAAATTGCACTAGTGTAGGGCACTAGCTACCGTGTGAGAAACAGAAATGTACAAATTAAGTTAATGTCTGCAGACAGTTATGAGCAGTTCATTAACTTTGAGGATGGAATTCTATTTAAGTCTGCCCAATGACAGTTAAAGGTGAAGGCTTTCCAGAGGAGTATTGGTCCATCAGTTTTGACTCGCTAGGAAAGAAATTACAGCTGTTCACTTCAAGGGATGAGGAAACTGATGAATGACAACATTTGATGCACAACATTTAACTTGAAAATTGTATAATGTATTATAAGTGGATATTTCGGGATTGGCTATGGGGCTTAAAATTGTTCTTTGCCTTGTAGGAAACTGCTCCATTTTTTAAAGTCATTGTTTATAGATGATCTTACCCAAAGAGGTGGAAAAATGAAACAAGAGTTGGGTTTATTTATAATACCTCTCTTATTTGTATGGACTTTGTAGGGTGTTCGTTTTTGTCTCCTTCCCAGAGATTCTCGGAGGTGTACTTTAACATATTTGAAGGTAGGGGTGAAATGCTACCAGTTCAGGGCGGTTCTCCCAAAGTGGTAGTAAAAATGCTACTGGTTCACCTGAACCAATAGTAAAAAAATGCTTTAAAAAGTAAAAAAAAAAAAATCCATGATCGTGCGGCACAGCTGATCCTTGGAACTTTTTAAAAAACTTTTTTAAAACGTTTTTTTATTACCGGTTCAGACACTAGGTAGTAAAAAATGCTTTAAAAAAGTTTTTTTTTTTAAAGGTTCCTGCAATCAGCTGTGGCAATCAGCTGTGCCGTGCAATCATCGGGACTTTTTTTTTTTTACTTTTTAAAGTATTTTTTACTACCTGTTGCCCAAACTGGTATTTTTGTGTAAAGTGTGATGGCTTGTTTTTGAGCTCTCTATGACTCTGTGAGGTTCCTGCTTGTTACATTGTGTGTCAGTCAGTTGTGTAGCTTTTGTGTTATTTTTGTGTAAAGTGTGCTAGTTGGTTTTCCCGGTCACATGACCACCAAGCCAAGCCCACCCAGTCACATGCCCACTAAGCCACACCTACCAAGCCATGCCCATAGAACTGGTAGGGAAAAGTTTTGAATTTCACCACTGTCTGAAGGACCACCTTGGAAAAGGTGGACCTACACTGATCCTGGATAATTTGCTTTGCTGGTTTTTGTCTTGCCCTTTTTTCATATCAATTGGAATTATTTTTGGTTAAATTTTGTAGGTTAGAGTTACTATCCTACTTAATGCTTGCATGAAGTTTGCTCTTCGACAGACAGATTTCATTTATTCATAGAGCCAGTTCCTAGAGGAAAAGTGGCAATGGATACTTCCATTAGACCAATGTGCTTGGTGCACATATTATACTAAGCCCCCATGTATTTATTTATTTATTTATTGAATTTCTATACCGCTCTTCTCCCAAAGGACTCAGGGCGGTGAACAGATTAAGATTTCATATACATATAAATATATTTTATAAACAGTAAATAATAAATTGAGTCAACTTGGTGTATCTACTAAGACCTTGGCATAGAATTTTGATGTATATGCTAGCCCTGCTTGTTGAAATAGAAAGGTCTTTAGGGCACATCGGAAAGTGCGAAGATCTGGGATTATTCGTATTCCAGGTGGTATTTTGTTCCAAAGTGTAGGTGCCCCCACAGAGAAGGCCCTCTCCCTTGGAACCACCAGATGACATTGTTTTAATGATGGTACCATGAGTAGGCCTACTCTGTGAGAGTGTATTGGTTGGTGGGAGGTTATCGGTTGCAGCAGGTGGTCTCGTAAGTACTCAGGTCCTAAGCCATGGAGCACTTTAAAGGTGAGAACCAACACCTTGAAGCGCACTCGGAAGGCCACTGGAAGCCAGTGCAGCTCGCGTAGAAGAGGTGTTACATGCGAGTCCCATGTTGCTCCCATAATTACTCGTGCAACCGCATTCTGGACCAGTTGGAGCTTCCGGGTGCACTTCAAGGGGAGCCCCATGTAGAGATCATTGCAGTAGTCAAGTCGGGATGTATTGATGGCTTGTTTGTTACCAGTTGTGGGATTCAAATAATTTAACAACCGGTTCTCTGCCCTAATGATCGTCTGGGTGGGCGTGGCCATGGTGGGTGTGGCCAGGGGTGTGACAGGCAGCACTCAGCCTCCTGCACCCCCCCCCTCCGGAGCAAAAACGGGTTGCAAGGGGGGGAACATGCTGCCTTTGCACCCCATTTTGGGCGTAGGAGGCATCCCAGAATTTACCTGGGAGCCAAAATGGGGGTACTCCTAGAAGGGGCAGAACGGGAAGGGGCAGGGCCAGTCAGCAATTTAACTACCGGTTTTCCCCTAACCGGCTGAATCCCACCACTGTTAGTTACCATGTTGTTCATGAATCATAACTCTTAATGTGCAAGAATTAGTCATGATAGCTTGTACAGGAAAATCATGGCTAAAAGGAATTAGGCTGATATGTTGTTCCAAAGATAAGGATAAAAGGATTGAAGATCATTTTAAAACAGTATTTTTAAGGTTCTCCTCTGCCCCGCCCCCCTTAAAAGAATGTAATTCAGAACAAGCGGGATTGAAATTAAGCTATGTAGTTAAAATAGAGGAGATTCTTTAACGCCACTCAAATTTCTCCATTCTCTCTGCTGTAATCAGATGAAATGGCAGCTTAAACATTTGCTGCCTTTGATGTGTGTTTCAGGTTAGCTGTAAAGGAATTTTAGTGTAACACACAAAGGCGGTTATTGTTTGAAACCGAGAAAAAAAAAACGCAGTGTGATTATCTTCCTTTTCTTTTCTTTTCTTTTCTTTTCTTTTCTTTTCTTTTCTTTTCTTTTCTTTTCTTTTCTTTTCTTTTCTTTTCTTTTCTTTTCTTTTTTTTATGACCCATCCAAATTACAAAGTATTCACCAATTAAAGCTTTTCTTTTTTGTTCAATAAGATCACCCAATCTCTCTTCCATATCACCGTTTGCTGTGTTTATGCTACCTTTTGAGAAAGTATGTCTTAGCTTTCTTGGCGATCACATTGGAGCAAACAATTGTGGTTTTTTTTTTTTGTTGTTTTTTTTTACAAATTACAAAATGAATGAGTTCTTTGCGCTTACAGCCAAAACTGCATCTCTTGCACTCATCCAAAATGTAGAAACAAGCCGAGATATACCTACTTAACCCTAACCCTAACCCTAATCCTAACCCTAACCCATCCTTTCTAAGGTAGGTAAATTGAGGACTCAGTTTGTGGGGGCAATAAGCTGACTTTGTATGAAAACATGCAAAAGTAGGAAGGCTATTGCTTAAAGCATTGTAAGCCACCCTGAGTCTCCGGAGAAGGGCGGCATATAAATCTATTTTTTTTAAAAAAATGAATGCAAACAATTCCTTCCTTCCTTCCTTCCTTCCCTCCCTCCCTCCCTCCTTTTGAATGAATGAATGAATGAATGAATGAAGAAAAAATATGTGGCATTAAGATCCCTCCAAAAGTATAGCACCTATAAAATACCTTAAATAATACAATAGTTAAGAACTGAAATACTGTTTTAATATGCCATTATTTTAATACCCTACTAAAATTTTAAAATTTGATATAGTAAAATATTTAAGGTGAAAACTGATTGACTATCAAGGCACTTTATTGAAATATTTATTAAGATTTCAAGTCGGTGCCACTAATTGACTTCCATGATTTCGAGAATTTAAAGCAGCAAAAAATTTAGCTTATTTATCTAACTAAATCTGATATTGTTAAGGGATTGATCCATCTAGCATACAGTTACAAAGAATTTTGCTGTTTGTAAGATAAGAGTGAAAACAACATGATACTTTGGGGGAAAAAATCCCCCAAAGTGAGTCTCAAAAATTTTGAGTGGGCTTCAAAAATTTTAGCAAGGGATTTTCTGCCTCTTCTGGAAGTTTTTAAGAAGAGATTGGATAACCATTTGTCTGAAGTGGTATAGGGCTTCCTGCCTAAGCAGGGGGTTGGACTAGAAGACCTCCAAGGTCCCTTCCAACTGTTCTGTTCTGTTCTATTCTATTCTATTCTATTCTATTCTATTCTATTCTATTCTATTCTATTCTATTCTATTCTATTCTATTCTATTCTATTCTATTCTACTCTACTCTACTCTACTCTACTCTACTCTACTCTACTCTACTCTACTCTACTTTATTGTAAGTTTATGTTAGCAAAGTCTTGCAGGACTAAACGTATTTCCCCCCTCCTGTCTTTCTAGTCTTTGGAAATAAATCTAGGGAAGGTCCTTTCTGAAATCCATCTCATGCTGTTCCCCCCTATGTTGATAGTCCACATATCTATGGAGTAAGTTGCCTCTTATCAGACCTTTGTCTAGGTTGCAGATTTTCTTCCTGTTTCCCAAAGTCATTTATACATACCTCACAGAATCCTATCTTATGGAACTGGAAACTCAAACAGTATTTGCTGTGTGAGCAAGAAGGAGACAGGAAGGAGGCTGGGCGTGGCTTAACTCAACTGTTCTGTATTAAACCTGCTTGCTTCTGTGAAAGTAAAACTGAAACTGAAACTCCTCTCCTCTGCCTGTGTTTTGCATTTGGAACAGATTTCTTTTGAGGTGGGGAGGGGAGTACAATTCCTTAGCATCAGAGTGTGTTATAATAATATAGGAAATACTAATGCTCTGATGGTCATTTCTTAGTGAGCACCTAGAAGCCAAGAGGAACATACGTGGCAAATTTCAAGTTTGTAGGCTTTACGGTTCTGGAGATTTTGTGATTAATGCATGAGTGGTTTTCATAGATAGATGATAGATAGATAGATAGATAGATAGATAGATAGATAGATAGATAGATAGATAGATAGATAGATAGATAGATAGATAGAAAGATTAACAACATGAAGATGGGATGGTTAACCAGATGGTCAGCCTTCTCCATCTTTTGTTAATGGGTATGGCTTAAATACAGATAGTCCTCAAATTACAGACCACAATTGATCCCAAAATTTGTTAAAATGAGTTTTGCCCCATTTCATGACCTTTCTTGCCTTAATGGTTAAGTGAATCACTGCAGTTGTTAAATTAGTAACATGGTTTGTTAAATGAATCTGGCTTCCCCATTGACATTTCTTGTCAGAAGGTTGCAAAAGGTGATGACATGACCCCGGGACACTGTAACCATATAAATATGAGTCAGTTGCCAAGCGTTTGAATTCTGATCACGGGGCCCCAGGGATGCTGCCGTAGTTATTTATTGTAAGGTTATGTTAGCATGAAAAATGGTCATAAGTCATGTTTTTCAGTGCCGTTGTAACTTTGAATGGTCATTCAATGAGCTATTGTAAATCCTGTACAATTACTTGCATTCTGTAAGTGATTAGAAGTTGGCTGATTGAGCACCAGTTGTTAGGAATCAATGTTGACAAGCTCTGTTGAAATTAACTATAATTGATTTTACAAATGACTGTGGGTACATTGAATTGATTATGTCAAACAGTTAAGTCTCTATCATGTGATTGTCATCATACCATTGCTGAATTTTCAGAACATGCCGGGAACTTCAACCAAATACATAGACTTTGGTTTTTAATGGATCAGGCTATATTGAATAAGTATGGACGATAGAATGGGTCGAGTTAATTTCCCTGTCTGGGCATTTTTGGACTATTTGAAATGAATCACAAAATCTGGCGTGTTATCTGTGATTCCATGTGGGGAAATGTAAGAGTTGTATTGAACGTTTGAGAAAATAGAGACACTTACTGGCAACCTGGAGCATCAGGTATAGTTTTACCAAGAATGATTACTCCCTTTGGTCGTTTTAGCTTTTTCTGTCTCAGTCATAATTTGTGTTTTTCCCTTGGTCCCTGTTTTTTTACAAATGTCGGTGTTATAAGGAGGCCAATGAGCCGGTAAGTTGGAAATTGAATCCCCTTTCAGAAAAGCTATAGTACAACATGTTTACTCTTTTATTATTATTAGTTCCCTCAGTAGCTTTCTACCTCCTCTTAATGATGCCATATTGCTACAGTGGCCAGAAGATTATTTTGCATGAAAATCTACTGTGGCTGGGAATATTTTAAGTGCCTTGTCAAAACCAATGTGTTATAAATGAAATCTTATGGAGAACTAACACCCCCTGCAATCCATTCTAGAAACTGGTGAAATTCTTCTTTATCTTGAGATTACTGTACTAGGATATGCATTATTGCCAGATGCAGGAAATCAGGAATCCAAGCTGTTCAAATGAATATATAGGGTTATTTCAAGCTTAATCTCGCTACAAGAATCTGAATTACTAATGATCCAAACAAATTGGTGGTAGATAAGAGTCAACTGAATTCAAGGTGGGCTGGACTTAGATCTCTTGTGGGCATGAAAGGAGTTGAGACTAATGACATGTTTGACTTCTTCCTTGGGCTCAGCCTGGTCATCTTCTACAAGTACATGGATATAGAACCTGCATATTGTGACCTAGGCTTACTGAGTCATTACAATACACAGTTAGTCCCAAGCAAACCTATTTTATTGTAACAGCTGAGAATACGTTCATTCCCAGCTGAGTCCCAATTAGTTGCAAAACAAGTCCTTCGGAAGAAGTCCTTCGGGATAATCACCAACCTTTATCTTCTTTGACTCTCTGTCAAAGGCCTTACTTGGCAAAGCCCCATGAAGTTCAGAAACAAACATGAGATGCCAACTGGAAACAGAGTTAGCAATGTTGCTTTCCTGAAAAAGGCCCAAGTACCTTTGTTTCTCTTTTAAGCCTTATGGGAGGGGCCAATCATCTCCTGGCCTTACTCCCTAGTCATCCCTTTTGCTTTAGCTGCTCTTGCCTTCTGGCAACTCTGTGCATGCTTGCACTAGGAACAGGCTCCTCCTGTTCCTCTGCCTCTCTGCTGTCTGACTGTGGGAGCTCTGGAGTCCGCACATCACTCCCAGATGGCCCTGGCTCCATCTCTGCCTCTGACACAGAGCCCTTGTCTGGGCCTTCCCCTGACTCCAGAACTGGCCCATGTTCCTCTCCAGCCTCCTCACTGTCTGACTCCATTGCCAGCTCCGCAGGCTGCTGGCGGATAACCACACTGCAAAGTATCTGAACTGCAAGTAAAATTGAATGTGCTCTCCTGCAGATTATTATTGTTAAGGTTTTTAATTGTATTATTTTTTTTAAAAAAATGATTTCTGTTACTTGTTTTGGTTATTTTGTGGTATTGTTCTGTGTTTTTAACTTTGTATGCCGCTTAGTTATGTACGCAAGATGGGCAGCTGTATAAATTTGGCAAATTCATTAATTCATTCAGGAAAGAAAACCCACTCATTGCCACCAGTATTTATATAATGATAAAAAGGAAAATCTCATTTGGAGTGTCTTCCCTCTCCTTCCCATCATTCAGTTTTGTTCTGACCTAGGCTTTCTGAGTCAGTAAAACATACGAGTAAACCGAAAAACCTGTTTTATTTCACAGATGAGTCCCAAATAGTTCTAAAGAGTCCTTTGGGATAAGACTGATAATCACCCACCTGTATCTTCCTTGACACGCTGCCAAAGACTTAATTGGCAAAGCCACATAGAGTCCAGAATCAAACAGAGCTTCAGACTTTAAACTGCATGGAATTAACAATGTTGCTTCCTGCAAAGGCCCACATGCCTTTGCTCCTTTTTCAAGTCTTCTGGGAGGGGCCAATCACCTTCCAGCCCTACTCCTGAGTCATTCCTTTTGTTCTAACTGTTCTTGCCTTCTGGCAACTTTGCGCATGCATGTACTGAGAACAGGCTCCCCCTGTTCCTCTGCCTCGCTGTGGTCTGACTCTGGATGCTCCAGAGGCTGCACATACCTTGCAGATGGCCCTTTGTCTGCCTCCGATGCAGAGCTCTCGTCCGAGTCTTCCCAGACTCCAGGACTGGCCCATGTTCCTCCCCAGACTCCTCACTGCCCAACTCCACTGCCACTCTGCTGGCAGACCACAACAAGGTCATCTCTCCTTCCTTCAATGTATTCATAACAACAAAGAACAACAAAATCTGGAACATTTGTAATTTTTGGTTCCCGTGGGCATGGCATATAAAAACGTTAAACAATATGGCATTATTTCACATATGTTTCCCATATCCACTATTAAATATGTAGCTGGCTAGTCAGCTCTTGGCAAAGACATTTCTGCTTTCCTGTTAAAGGAGACCGATAAACCATTTTTCTTTTACAGAGGTCAGCCAGCATGACATATCCCGAGTTTCTCTATAGTTATATCAGCTAAGGGAGCAATCTCTTTTAAATTCAATTTTCTGCAATTGTGTCCTAGACGCTGAGATCAACAAATGCCCATTCAGAGACAGAACACACCAATTTTAACACTGGACGCTACATTCCATAAATGGTCCCACTGGCAGGACATTCTTCGAAGTTTAAAATAGTGGTCATAATGAAAGACTATAATAAATTGATGAATAATGTCTTGTGAAGGAACCATGGGTTTTGTTTTGTTTGAATCGGAAACCCAGCCAAATCTTCCTTTTCCTGGGAAAGGAAGTGTGATGGAATTCACATGTTGACAGTTTCTCGCAGAGCTCCTGCCACCATATGTGGCTACTGGATAATTTGTAATAATAATAATACTAATAACAATAATAATAATAGGTGCCTTTGTTGCAATCCCACTTTCATTCTCACCAAAATTTGTTCTACAATCCTCTCTTGTATTGAAATATAATAAATATAATATGACCCATCCTAACTTACTAACATTCCAGTGAGAAAGAAATTCCCCGAGGATGGGCTCCAGCACAGGTCCAAAAGCTCAGAAGACTAAATCTCTGGTTGCGGTGACTGATCCAAATTGGATCCTGCAGGATTGTATTTGCTTCTCCATTGTATCTACTGTATTTTCCAGAGTATAAGATGCTCTGGACTATAAGACACACCTAACTTTTTTGGTGAGGAAAACAAAAAGGAAAAAAAAAAAGAAATCTGCCTCTGCCTCCCAGCAATTTTGCCTCGTTGCCACAAACAGCAAATAGCCTGCTTTACTTTCATTTTCATTTTCAGCATAGCTTGACTGGCACAGGAAAAAAAAATCTGCTCCCAGCAATTTACCTCCTTGCAGCAATCAGCAGAGCCCCGCACAAAACAGCTGAGAGTCAGAAGGCCAATCCAAAGGACAATCAACTTATGCTAATAAGGCTGTGTTGAAGCAGAAATGGGCTGTTTCTTCTTGCTGCTGGCTGCAAAGAGGTAAATTGCTGGGAGGCAGAGGCCAAAAGGTGGGGGCCAGTGGGTTGACGGGGGCTACATTTGGTGTATAAGATTCACCTAAATTTTCACCCCCTTTTAGGGGAAGAAGGTGCATCTTATACTCTGAAAAATATGGTATTTTAAATATTGGCATGATCCTCAAATTCATATTGTAATTAATTTCATATCCAGTTTCCAATCAAGGCAGCAAAATTATCAGCTAATCGCTAGCTGAACGGCCCTCACAATGCAGCTGAAGATATGGCAAATAGCTGCACGGCCTGATAATGATATAGGAAAAATGTGGAACGCAAAGAAAGAACCACTTTACTAATAGGAGGTAGGGCATCGCTTGGCTCGTTGCTAAGATAGGACTTGGCCTAGACGCACAAATGTGGAGCTTAATTTTACTACATTATGGCAGAACTAATTGAGTGGAATGGCTGGTAATGGTGATAGGCATGTTGGATTTGCCCCAAACGCCATCTGCCAAAGTTTCCACTGTGGTGACCAGAGACAGAATTTCAAGGCATTCGTCGCAGAACAGTCTGTCCTCTTCAACATTTGCAATACCTTTTGATATATTTCTATGAAGAGGGATTAGTTTCATTTCCAAGAAAATTTAATGTATGCCAAAAGTGCATAGAGCAAAGTAGAGAACATTGGATCCATGATGCTAATTTATGGTGCCGTCATCCTTTCCTTTCCAGCTAGTTGAGCATATGCTGGTAGACAGAGCCTAGGAGAAAATATACTTCAAACAGAATTGGTTGCTCCATTTGGAAACCGAGTTTAATAGATGCAATAATATATGAGCACTCCTGTCGACCACTGCATATCCACCTATCATCCCTTTGAGCTAAAGCCAATTTACAGGTGACACCGAAGGTCAAAACACTCATTCATAAATATATTTTCAAGGAAACCTTTCTTAGTGTTTTTTTTTCCTCCCCCATGTACTCTGATTAAACTTTCATTTGTGAATGTTTCCAGATGGTATACATCTCTGAATGTTTTATAGATTAGATTTGAATGCTAAATTCAGAACTCTAGGGTTTTTATTACCAGTTGCCCTTACTTAAGTGATTGATTGGCCATGGACTAAGATGCAGGAGAAAACACTTAGCAAGGGAGATTTTGCAAAGTTGTTGGGCAAAGGAACCTTGATTGTAATCAGTTTAACATTCTATATGACAGGCATTTCTTTTCTTTTTTTTTTTAATTGCACTTATCTCAGTGGTGTGTTCACTATTAAGGCCATGCAAAGACTTGCACTTTTGTCAGAAGTACCGAGTCACTTCCGGGTTGATAGTCATTTAGTGACCATTCAAAGTTAAAAAGGGCACTGAAAAAAATGACTTATGACCGTTTTTCATATGTTGCAGCATCCCCACGGTCATGAGCGGGCAGATGAGGCAAAGCATTCCTCAACGTAATTGACATTGAGTTGGCCATGCCCGCCCAGCCACGCCCACCCACCCAGGGCAGAGACCCAGTTGTTAAAAAATTTGCAGCCTACCACCGATCCCAGCGTCCTAATCAATCACACAAGCCGCCGTGCTCCCTTGTGCAAAGACTCAAGATATATTTTGCTTCATCTCTGTTTCAAACAACACATGATCAGCCGTTTTTCCCCCTTATCACATCTCCCATTATCAGATTTGGAATAAGAATCTCTAATAAGAGATAGAAGTATAAATACTAATTGTAGTGATTTGAAAAAAAAATTGGTAGCACCAGCTACAGAATTTTTTTTTTTCCATTTCTACTTACTACCAATTCTCTTTTGCATTCATCAACTTTTTTAAGTAGACGTTTCAAGGAGAATCTTACGGCCTTGTTCCAAAACACTTCCCTTTATGGATTTACAGCAGAGAAATTAATTAGAATTTGTTGCCCTGGAATCTATATATTTCTATATTTCTATATATGTTAAAGCTATATATTTAAGACAAAAGATAATATCAGAATTTGCTGCTGTAGAATCTCATGGATGGCCAAATCATTGTAGACAAATTACTGAATGAGAGACAATATGATCTTACACCTTTATTGACAAAATAAGTAAAGGTAAAGGTTCCCCTCGCACACATGTGCTAGTCGTTCCTGACTCAGGGGGCTGTGCTCATCTCAGTTTCTAGGCCAAAAAGCCAGCACTGTCTGAAGACGTCTCTGTGGTCATGAGGCCGGCATGACTAAATGCCAAAGGTGCATGGAATGCTGTTACCGTCCCACTAAAGTGGTCCCTGTTTTTCTACTTGCATTTTTTACCTGCTTTCGAACTGCTAAGTTGGCAGAAGCTGGGACAAGAAACGGGAGCTCACCCCATTACGCGGCACTAGGGATTCGAACCGCTGAACTGCCGACCTTTCGATCGACAAGCTCATCATCTTAGCCACTGAGGCACTGCGTCCCACATAATTGACAAAATAGATCTCATTTAAGTGGAAGTTCTGTAGCACTAACAAAGACTGTTATTAGGATTACTGGCTGTTTGTGGGAATTCGTTAAAAGCAGTTGGCTTCTTTGTCCCAAATGATAAGTGGCGTTTGAGTGGTGACTAAATGGATATCAATGTGGTCCACAAGAAAGGCTGGGTCAAAATTAAGAAGAAGCAGATGAAGTGTTGTGATGTAAGCTTTACCCCTTTTTGAGCATGTGTGCAACTTTGGTGTACATAGACAAGGGAAAGAGCTTGCATGTTGACATGCTCTCATCTTGCCAATTTTGGCACACTCACATACACACACACCTTAACTGCTAATGATGGACGCCTCCATCTATGACATTTTCTTGGGAATGGAATAGAGGTAGATTGCCATTGTTGTCTTTTCGGATGGATGTTTCACAACTTCCCAGTTTACAAACCTGGAAATTTCATACAGGAGTCCTATTCAAATACTAATCAGGCCCAATTTTGTTTAGCTTCCAAACTCGAACAAGAAAAGGATTTGCTGCCATCTGCTGAAATAGTAAGCTTGTTTGAAATATTCTACCCAGTCCAAAATTTGTAAAAACTATTACATTTGATTACTTTAAAAAAAAAAGTGAAACTGGGAGTGAGGCGATGAGATTTTCTTCCTTCATCTTGGTGAGTTTGAATCTTTAATACAATTTCAATTACTGGAAAAGAATGGCTAAATAAAATTTCTATGAGGATATATCTTACAGTCCTCTTGCTTCATTATTCATACGACATTTCATATAAGTCATTTTAGAAAGGTTTTATTTTTTTTTCAAAGCTGAGTTATACATGATTTAAGAGAGGATGTGAGAAAAAAGCAAAAACAAAAGTTGCAAGTATGAGAGAGAAATGGTCAAGCTCAGCCCAAGAATGACATAGATCAAGCCGGTCAGAGTTGAATTCTTTATTTGCCAACAGCAGATAGACAGAATCTTGCCAGACTAAACCCTTACTACTGTCACCCTAATATACCCTGGGAGATTCTAACTTTCTTTCTCTTTCTCTGATCCAGTTCTGAGCAGTTCTGCTTCTTGTTTCAGCCTTCTCCATGCAGGTCCTTCCTTTCTGGGAAACTGCCACTTCAATATAGTCCATCAAGACATCTCCCACTCTCACAGCAGCATCCCTCACAGAAATGAATTATCTTTACCTCTAACAAATGCATGTAGCAATAGCAATAGCACTTAGACTTATATACCGCTTCACAGTGTTTTACAGCCCTCTCTAAGTGGTTTACAGAGTCAGCTTATTGCCCCCAACAATCTGGGTCCTCATTTTACTGTCCTCATAAGGATGGAAGGTTGAGTCAACTCTGAACCCGGTGAGATTTGAACTGCCAAATTGCAGTCAGCTGGCAGTCAGCAGAAGTAGCATGCAGTATTGTATTCTAAATACTGTGCCACTGTGGCTAATATGTATATGTATGTATGTATGTATGTATGTGCATATTTAGAATAGAATAGAATAGAATTCTTTATTGGCCAAGTATGATTGGACACACAAGGAATTTGTTCTGGTGCATACGCTCTTGGTGTACATAAAGAAAAGATACATTCATCAAGAATCATAAGGTACAACACTTAATGATAGTCATAGTTCTATTGACACAATCAATATAAATCGTAAGAATACAGCAGCAAGGTTACAGTCATACAGTCATAAGTGGGAGGAGATGGGTAACAGGAACAGTAAGATTAATAGTAGTGCAGACTTAGTAAATAGTTTGACAGTGTTGAGGGAATTATTTGTTTAGCAGAGTGATGGCGTTTGGAAAAAAAACTGTCCTTCTGTCTAGTTATTCTGGTGTGCAGTGCTCTACAGCGTCATTTTGAGGGTAGGAGTTGAAACAGTTTATGTCCAGGATGTGAGGGGTCTGTATTTGACAGAAGCTGATTTTTCTTAATTTCCTATTTAAACAGAAACAGCAAAGTCTGACTCAAGGAATCTCGTCTTCATCGTTTCCTTATTTTATGCTGAAATGGAATGCCAAAGCTTTGAAAATCCCTTCTTTCCTTTCCATAACAAATTGTTAATTAATATTTAAGATGCATTGCATTAGACACCCTGGCAACAGATTCTTGTCACTACTTAAACCTGGAAAGCACCCACCAGAAATACCAAAGTCACCTCTGTAATCTTCCGTATCTGAATCTGCCTCAAATGGTCATTTGGATAAGATGAAAAAACTTAAGCTAACATAATCCATGCTGCCCTTTAAAATAATTAAAGCAGAGCCAATTTCAAATGGGATTTATTAGATTGTTACTTGAGCACATTGGACTTCTAACCTGTTATCAGACTGGATTTGTTTTCAGAGAAGTTCCTCTTAGCCTCAGTGGCGCAGTGTACTGTACTGCAGTACAGTACTGCAGGCTACTTCTGCTGTCTGCCGGCTGCCTGCAATTTAGCAGTTCAAATCTCACCAGGCTCAAGTTTTTTTTTTTTTAATTTGATTTATATGCCGCCCTTCTCTGAAGACTCAGGGTGGCTTACAATGCGTTAAGCAATAGCCTTCATACTTTTGTATATTTATACAAAGTCAGCTTATTGCCCCCACAAACTGGGTCCTCAATTTACCTACCTTAGAAAGGATAGAAGGCTGAGTCAACCTTGAGCTTGGGGATTCGAAGTAGCAGTAATTGCAGACAGCTGGGTTTTAATTACAATGCTCAGTCTGCTGAGCTATCCAGGCTCCTTGACTCAGGTTGACTCAGCCTTCCATCCTTCCGCGATGGGTAAAATGAGGACCCAAAATTGTTGGGGGCAGTAGGCTGACTCTGTAAAACCCTTTACAGCCCTCTGCTTAGGGAGGGCTGTAAAGCAGTGTAAAGTGGTATATAAGTCTAAGTGCTATTGCTATTGCTAATGGGCAGCTTCAGCAGATTTTAACAACTGGCTTTCTCTTCTGTCTTTTTCACGTCTCCTTCCCTTGGAAGCAAACAAGATTTGTTAATTACAACCTTTGTTCTTTTCTTTTTTGGTATTCCTTTCTCTAAATCAGATGCAAGTGAAAATATTCTGCATCTCCCTCGGAAAGGATTTTGAAATTGCCAAGTTGGAACACAACACACAGGTGTGTTAGGGACGATTTACGCAAAATTACAGCCCCAAAGGTTTCATGTGAAATAGGACTATTAGACAAAGAGCATCTTTAGATAGGATTGTTGTCTAGTATGTTTGTGAACCCCTGGAGTCAGAAGTGAGCCATAAACCTGATAGCAGTCGTAGGCAAATCTCCTTTATTTTGGTGCACAGTTTGGCTTGCAGCACGGCTATTACACTCCGTAAGATTATATGGACCGAAAAAGGGTTTTCTAAAATTAATTTATGCAAATTGTACCCAAAATGAAATTATTATAAACCTTGCATGTAATTGTATGCAGAATGCAAAAGGAGAGCTGCTGAAACAAAGTTGGTCCTTGACTGTGAAATTATATTTAGAGTGCATTTTAATTGCACGTACAGCCAAAACGGTCAAGCAAACGGACAGGTTTACCGATCATTTATTAATATATTTATAATGCCATGAATTATAAGAACACAACACATATACTATAATGCTACATATGCACATGTACACACAGACACACATTGATCTATTAGTATGTTACAATAGGTGTGGTCGCATAATTACAATATCATTCTGATTTTACTTTATGATACCATGTTTTCCCGAAAATAAGCCCTCCCCAAAAATATTTAACCACATGCGCAACCGGTCCCTGCCATTTCCTCTGGTTAGGGTTAGGGAGACAGAGCTGGAAATCAGGTAAGACGGCAAGAGGAGCCCCATCTTGCTTCACGCGCCCCAGAATAATAAGACCTCCCCGAAAATAAGGCCAAGCACTTATTTCAGGGTTCAATAAAATAAAATAAAATAAAATAAAATAAAATAAAATAAAATAAAATAAAATAAAATAAAATAAAATAAAATAAAATAAAATGACAAGGTCTTATTTTCGGGAAAATACGGTAAAGCTTTTTTTGGGTTTGACTCTTATAAACTTGCCAAGTTCTCCTGCCAGTTTAATATATTTATAGTCTGCTCCAAATCAACCCTGGACTTGACTTGACCGAAGCCATTTTGAAGCTTCAGTGTTGCCACACTAGAGCTGAGGGATAGGGATGGGGTGGGGGGAATAGAGAAAGTTGGGATTTTGTAGCCAAAACAAAATACTTTCTCCAGGAAACCAAGGACATTCTCACACCTGGTCAGAGGGAGAGGAGGAGTGATGTTACTAAGAGACATGTGACTGATTGTTTGGGGAAGGGGAAAAACTTTGAATTAGGTGAAAACCATAGGGACCTTCAGAGTCAGTTTTCCCCAGAACTGTGCCAATGTGATATATCCAATAAAACTATTCTTTGAGTATTCTACCTGCTTCGGAGTTTTGTTTGCAATGGGTGTATTACTTCGGACCATGACACTGATCTGGACATAGGTGTACACTCTCAGCATGGATGCCAGACCTGTCAACAATTCAACTCCCCAAAGATGAAAAAGCCCAGAATACACCTGAATCTATTAAAATCAATCTCAAAAAGCTTTTGATGTTAAGATTTAGAAAATAAAATCAAACTGAAACAGGTGGATTTTTTTTAGATATCAAAGACCCAACACACCGAGCTATGAAAAACAAACATTGCCATGATTGGTTATTTAAGAATGATAGGGTATCATCAGTCTCGATTTCAGCTAACAACGAAATATAAATGTTTTCTTGCTTACAGTCATATTTTGTCCAATGTGTGGCATTTTTAGTTGGACTTATTTCTCTTTGTGGATGAATGTCTACAGTCCCCTTCTTCTACAGTTGTCTGAATGGTTTAGTATGAAACTTGTCTCTTTTACCTGGACTTTGTTAGAAGGCCAGGATTATGGCACTTTTCACAATCTCTCTAATAATTGCAGTAATGATTGTTGATATCTATACAAGTCAGACATGCATTCAACCACATGTAACATCATTTCAAGTATCATAGGTGCAAGTGTGAACTTACATAGTGCACTTCTTGGGTTACTGAGCTTCGTGATTTTTCCATCTATCGTCTCTCCAACACCAATTCATAAAGGAATTCTTATGCTTTATTTTATTTGGAGGTTCCTGCTTAAACCTCCAAGACATGGGAATAATTGTGATATGAAGCTGAATAACAGGCTTTAATTAAGTCATAATTACTTACAGAATGTGTTGCCTAGCATGCCAGAGGAATGTAGTATGAGAATGAACCATGCACAACAGCTTACGTTAGTCTGTTTTAAAAGAGAAAGGATTCATTGTTTAACAACACAATTCCCAAAATGAGATATGCTTGTTACTTCTTGGCATATTCCATTGTTGCTGCTGTTTTCCTTATTATTACCTTTTTTTTCCCCTTCTTTTTTTGTTTCTGCGAGTTTGGCATGGAAAGAAGGGGGAAAATGCATTTAAATGCTTAATTAGATAGTTACCTAATAGAAGGGATGCAGTGGTTCAGTGGCTAAGATGCTGAGCTTGTCGATCGAAAGGTCAGCAGTTCAGTGGTTCGAATCCCTAGTGCCGCATAATGGGGTGAGCTCCCATTCCTTGTTCCAGCTTCTGCCAACCTAGTAGTTCAAAAGCATGTAAAAAATGCAAGTAGAAAAATAGGGACCACCTTTGGTGGGAAGGTAACAGCATTCCATGCATCTTTGGCATTTAGTCATGCTGGCCATATGACCACGGACACGTCTTTGGACAGCGCTCGCTCTTCGGCTTTGAAATAGAGATGAGCACCACCCCCTAGAGTCAGGAATGACTAGCATGTATGTGCGAGGGGAACTTTTACCTTTAGCTTTAGCTTTTACCTAATAGAGTTGGAAAGGACCTTGGAGTTCTCCTAGTCCAACCCCCTGCTCAAGGAGGAGACCCCCCATACCATTTCAGACAAGTGGCTGTCCAGTTTCTTCTTTAAAACCTCCAGTGATGAAGCACTTAGAACTTCTGAAAGCAAACCATTCCACTGGTTAATTGTTTTCCACATCAGGAAATTTCATCTTAGTTCTAGGTTGCTTCTCTCCTTGGTCAGTTTCCACCAATTGTTTCTTGTTTTCCCTTCTGGTGCTATGGAAAATAAGTTGACTCCCTCTTCTTTGTGGCAGCCCCTCAAATATGCAGAGTTAAAATGTAGGAAATATGAGCTAGAAGCAAGCATTATACCAGGGTGAAATCCAGCAGGTTCTCACAGGTTCTGGAGAACCGGTAGTGGAAATTTTGAGCAGTTCAGAGAATCAGTAGCAGAAATTTTGAGTAGTTCAGAGAACCAGCAAATACCACCTCTGGCTGGCCCCAGAGTGGGGTGGGAATGGATGGGAATGGAGATCCTTCCCCTGGAGTGGGGTAGGAATGGAAATTTTGCAGTATCCTTCCCCTGCCATGCCCACCAAGCCACACCACGCCAACCAAGCCACACCAAACTCACAAAGCCACACCCACAGAACCAGTAGTTAAAAAAATTGGATTTCACCACTGCATTATACATTATATATTTCTTATTTCCTGGTTAATTCTTAGATTGGAGAGATGTTTTTTTTTTCCAGTGACCCTCCCTTTCAGTAATCAATTTCCCGCGTCCTTGCATTTCTTTTCCATTTCTTTTGATGTCATCCTTTTGAGAGCAGAACTGCCCTTTTGATGTCTACATGGGAAAAGTTTTTTTGACACCTGCCAAGAGGGCTAGTTCACCATGAGAAGTTGCCTTTAGTCCCTCTTCCTTGAAGGGAAAGTCAAGGGGCAAAAGGTTTACTGTTCCAAAAAGCAATTTGTTGTTTAGAGCAAACTTGAGGGCCTTCAAACCTCAAGCTTGAAATAGCTGCCAACAACAGAACAAGTGACTGCTGATCCAATGCTAGTGAAATACCTTGAAGCATATTTTTATCCCATTCTCTGCCCCTTTATGTGCAGTCATGGTCAGCATAAATGTGGGAGTTGCTACTTTTTTGTTATTGTTGTTTCATTTGCTTTGTGTTTTCTTTTCTTTCTTTTTTTTTCTTTTTTGCAGCATCACGTCTTTTCTTCTTCCCCTTTGGAGGGCTTTGGTTTCCTTCAAAAGTGCTTGAAGTGATGTCTGCTCATTTTACAACTGACTAATTCCTTCCACATCAGCTTCTGGAGCTGAAAATGCAGGCTTTTGAAAATGCATGCTGCTCGTAGGCCGAATGGGGAAAGCTTCTTTTTCAAATAAGTCACTGTAATTGATAGATGGGCCTGCAGTTCAGGAGTATTTCAGATCAGTAATTATTTCTGAAATTATTTGCCTTACACCTCTCTGAATGCATCTAGTATTTTCTACAAGCCAGTAGTGTATGGCTATGTTATTAAAATTAGGTTTCAAAGATAAATACAGAGGTATAGGTAAAGGGTTTGCTCCTGGGGAGGAAAACTATGGCAAATCCTGACAGCATACTAACAAGCAGAGACATCACCCTACCAGCAAAAGTGTGTATAATCAAGGCTATGGTTTTCCCAGTTGCAATGTATGGCTGTGAAAGTTGAACCATGAGGAAGGCTGAGCGCCAAAGAATAGAGGCCTTTGAACTATGGTGCTGGAGAAGTCTCCTGCGAGTCCCTTGGACTGCAAGGCGATCATACCAGTCAGTCCTAGAGGAGATCAACCCTGACTGCTCTTTAGAAGGCCAGATCCTGAAGCTGAAACTCAAATATTTTGTCCACCTAATGAGAAGAAAGGACTCACTGGAGAAGAGCCTAATGCTGGGAACGATTGAGGGCAAAAGAAGAAAGGGACGGCAGAGAACAAGGTGACTGGATGGAGTCACTGAAGCAGTAGGCATGAGCTTAAATGGACTCCAGAAGATGGTAGAGGACAGGAAGGCCTGGAGGAACGTTGTCCATAGGGTTGTGATGGGTCGGACATGACTTCGCAACTAACAACAACATAGATATAGACATTAGGAGTAGAAAAGAGATAGAGCTAAACACATGATTTATCAATAAGAGTAATGTATGAGGGCTAATAATATTTTTATACAATCACCTTTCCTGAGCATTTGTTTGTTTGTTTGTATATTTCAAATTCCTGAAACTATTTATACAAAGACAGGAATAAAAAGGGAAAGTACATCCATATGGACTTCCTATGTTTTAAGTATAGATGACATTTTTGCAGATTATATCGTGCAGGTGGAATAACTGCAGCCCAGCTAATATATGAGATTATGGTTGATTGAACCATTAGCAGATGTTTAGAATGTCCCTATCAAATAACTTCTCAGGGACCTGGGGTAGTGCTGCTTAATTCTATTAAAAATATTATTTCAGGGTGAAAATTGTCTCAAATAAGACTGCCTTTTGCAATTGACTGATGTTGATTTTATCAATGCTGAACATATTATATACTTTATTCATTAAACATGAAATTCAGTCAATTGAACATTCAAAAATGCATCACAAATATGATTGACTGGTGCTAATGGTTCATACAGGTTGCTGCCAGCATCCTAGGTATCAACCAAGTACCTTCTTAAGGTGTACAATGTTCCAAGTAGCACAGTTTTTTGCAGTTCCGCTGGTGTTATTACAGGAAGGTTCAATTTCTTGATATGTTTTGTAAAATTCTTGGACATGGTACCAAGTGTCCTGATGACAATGGGTATCACTGTCACATGTTTCATCCATAATTACATAATTTGATGGCCAAGTTGCAATATTTCATGTTTTTTATATATTATTATTATCTCTTTTATTCATTAAACATGAAACTCAGTCAACTGATCATTTAAAAATGTGTCACAAATACGATTAAGTGGTGCTAATGGTTGATATGGGTTTTCTGTTTGGGAAGGATCTTTAAGAAGCAATTGCAGTAAAGCATTAATGTCTAAACACAAACATTTACTAGTGTCACCTCTTCAAAGAAGACCTGATTAGGATGCAAGTGTTGTAAAGACTAATACTACTTCAAATATAAAGTTGCAATAACAAAATCTTGCAAGTCTGAATGTGCTTCTTTGCTCCCTCCCTTTAGCTTCATGAAAATTAAGGAAGGTCACATCTAAGACGCTTTTTCAAATTACATTTCTGGCCCAGAATCAAATTTTTCTTATCTTACCATCGTCTTGCCTGAGGAACATTCTTTCTGTTCATCAAGGTTATTCCAACTTCCCAATAAAACTACCGCATTTCACACAGTGCTAAGTCTCTTCATAGCATTGAACCAGTAAGTGTATGACTTTCAGAAGCCTACTTTGACTTTTTTGGAGATCTCCCATCCAATTATTAGCCAAATTCAATTTTGTTCAATTTTTGTAAAAAGCTACACTAGTGCCCAAAATTGTGGACATCTTTTGGGAAAAGTGCAGTTTTGAGGTTTGATGGCTAATAACACCATTTATTTTTGGAGTTTCAAGATAATCCTATTCCTCTGCTGGAATGGCCTGGGAATAGCCCAGACCTTAACCCAATGGAAAATCTATGGATTTTCCTACTAAAGAAACTTGTTAGTCAGAAGTGCCCCAGCAATAAAACCCAGTTAATAGAAGCAATCCTTCGATCTTGGTTTCACATTATAACAGCTGCAGAACTAAAAGACTTGGTTCACTCCATGAGAAGATATTGTAAGGCTGTCATTCATGCTAAAGGTTACCTAATTAAGTATTAACAGATATAGTGATAATTTTTTGTATATCTTGTTTTTTCTATGGTGATAATTTTTGTATATCTTTTTTTTCCCTACATGTTTCACTTTTCTTCTTTATACTGTAACTGCTATTCTAATAGCGAATCCCTCATAAAAGTTATTGCGTTACATTATTGATTAAATTTTCTTTCCATTGATATATAATTTTATGGTACTACTTAAAAAAAAATTTGGTGTTATTAGCAAGTTTTAGAAAATACACTTTTCCCAAAAGGTTTCCGCAATTTTGGCCACTACTGTAGGTGCTACTACCTGTAGCACTTCCATAGTAAGAGAATGAAAACCCACAAAGCTAAACTTGCTACCAGTAACCCTGACACTTCTGTGGTGTTTTCTTCTGCTCCTAGAGGTTTTTTAAATTCCTCATCAGAAAAACACCACTGCTCATTTCCAGATACTTTTTATTTGAAATTTCATGGGGTTGGCTCAATAAATTTTTAATGTTTGCAGTCAGATAAGCACCTCGTGTGCTCTCCATTCCCTCCCATTTCTGCTTCTGTTTTCTGAGCAAGAAGATAAAACGGGGTAGATAAATCCTTAAACTTTAATTGCTGACAATTAAAAGTCCCACTAGGCGAATTGCAGATTCTCCGGTGGCAATCCCACTTCCCAACCCTGGGAGCAGATCTGGTATGGCTATTTGTAATCACAGTTTATTGCAATACCCTGTATGCTTTATCTGCACCACAGAGGGTCCCTGCTTAATATTCTGTCCTCTGCTAAAAATGTGTGCTTTTCGTAATCATAAGGGACCGGTTCTCTTGCCACATTGGCATCTGACCAGGGATGGAAACATTCACTTCCCATTCATAGAAATTATGTGATGGCATAAGGAAAACTGGCCATGCAAAGCCGGAACTAAATCCTTCTGATTAGAAGCAGATGCTGACAGTCATTCCTATGGCAACATAAGCCATCATACAGCACTGTTTACAGTGCTATCTCTAGGTTGGGTATTTGTACACCCAGAGGGAATTAGCTTCGTTTAGGCTTTTTTCTTTTTCTTTTTTCTTTTTGGCCAATCCTCAATTCCTTTCCAAACTCTTGTGTTTCTGATATGAAAGCAAGAAGGAACAGTTATCAAATGAGAAACAAGGAGCCGACATTTCTTTTCAACTCTGATTAACTAACAAGAATGTGACATGTTGGCTCAAATGAAGGAACAGGAATGTCTACTTGATGATACTGTTTGGCTGCCCTGAAACTCACAAGTGGTCAGTTTCAATATATCTCCTCGGCTGGGGACACACACCCTACAATGTTCATTTTGAGTAGTTGGAACCAAAGCTTCAGTGGTGAAATCCATTTTTTTTACAACTGGTTCTGTGGGCATGGCTTGGTGAGTGTGGTGTGGCTTAGTGGGCATGGCAGGGGAAAGGAAACTGTAAAATCTCCATTCCCATCCCACTCCATGAGAAAGATACTGCAAAATCCCCATTCCCTCCCCACTCCTGGGGAAGGATACTGCAAAATCTCCATTCTCACCTCACTTATTTAGTACAATAAGTACTAAATACATAGCATTCATTTCTCCTAGAAATCTTTGTGCGTAGGCTCTGAATTTTGGCTTTGCCAGTTGGGAACAAAAGCTCTCTGTTTCATAAGGTTTGGAGCAGCCTATTTTTAGCAATTATAACTCAATTGTGTATCACTTTGTTGCTCCGAGTTTGCCAGACAGCCTGATAGATAATGCTGGCCTTATCTCATGCCGTAAATGACAAGATGTCTGTCTGAACAGTGTAATAGAAACCTGGAGCACTTTATTATTCCCCTTTCATCATTCATTGTGGTTATTTATTTACTTCGGTAAACCCAATTTAGCCCCTTTCCAGCACATCCTGAATGGCGAGTTTACATCACTATTTGGTGGGTAAAAATCTTTCGCTTTCCCTGGGAGACTGCAGCATTGGATTGTGATAAATTAGCGAGCATTAGGCCTTTCTCTCATGGTTTTAAATCATATACTTTTGTAATAAGAGCATCAGATGTAATTTTAAAATAATGATCTTCCCTGCAGTACAGTGTTTCATCTTTCTACCTTCAGAGACCCATCTCCGCAATGAATGGCCTGCCAATGAATCCCTGGGACTTGGGAACAATACTTAGCAGTGATGTATGAGGGCTGCATTTTGTTGAGTTTGGTCCCAATCTTTCTTTTGTTAGTTGCGAAGTCATGTCTGACCCATTGCAACCCCGTGGAGAACATTCCTCCATGTCTTCCTGTCCTCTACCATCCTCTGGAGATCATTTAAACTCACACTGACTGCTTTAGTGACTTCCATCCAGCCACCTCGTTCTCTGCCATCCCCTTCTTCTTTTGTCCTCAATCGTTCCCAGCATTAGGCTCTTCTCCAGTGAGTCCTTCCTTCTCATTAGGTGGCCAAAGTATTTGAGTTTCATCTTCAGGATCTGGCCTTCTAAAGAGCAGTCAGGGTTGACCTCCTCTAGGACTGACCGGTTTGATGGCCTTGCAGTCCAAGGGACTCGCAGGAGTCTTCTCCAGCACTATAGGTCAAAGGCCTCAATTCTTTGGCACTCAGCCTTCCTTATGGTCCAACTTTCATAGCCATACAGCTAAAACTGGAGCTTCCCAATCAACCCTTCCAATTTTATCTTCTCCTGTTCCCAAATATAGTTGAGGAGAGAAAGGTAGTGATAATGTCAGCCTTCTTCTGGAGTCTCACCTTCTTTGCTGTAAAAAGGTGCATGCTAAGAAAAGTATCCCTTAAAATAGACATCTACTTCTCTGGAAGCTATCAAAAACAACTGTTAAGCTGATGCAGAAATGAAAGAGGGGGGAAAATATCTGAGATATTTATTTTTGATGCTAGTAGAACTTACTCAGCACACTGGCAGGAGTTTAGATTTCACTCAGAAGGAACTAAGGAGTGTTGTAGTTTATACTTCCATTATGAAGATTTTTTTTAGAGGTGGATAAACCATCTTTAGGGAAAGCTGCCTGAAGTTGTGAGGAAAATTTCAGACATTTCAGTGAAACTCATTAAAAGGTAAAGGTAAAGGCTCCCCTCGCACATATGTGCTAGTCGTTCCTGACTCTAGGGGGCAGTGCTCATCTCCGTTTCAAAGCCAAAGAGCCAGCGCTGTCCGAAGACATCTCCATGGTCATGTGGCTAGCATGATTCAATGCCGAAGGTGCACAGAACGCTGTTACCTTCCCACCAAATGTGGTCCCTATTTTTCTACTTGCATTTTTTACGTGCTTCCGAACTACTAGGTTGGCAGAATTTGGGACAAGTAACGGGAGTTCATTCCGTTATGCGGCACTAGGGATTCGAACCACCAAACTACCAAGCTTTCTGATTGACAAACTCAACATCTTAGCCACTGAGCCACAGCATCCCTGAGCAAACCATTATTCTACACTTAAAAAAAAAAGGGGGGGGGGGCGGAATCTTCTACCTGGTCTTTCTTATCTTATATCCTTACAAATAAGCCAAATGGTGCATTCAGGGAGTACTGACCCATGTGAAACAGTTAACATTTTCCATGCTTGTAAGACCTATTACCTTAGAAAAGGGGTGTTGCTGAGCATTTGAGGTGGAAAACACGGTTACAAAATAGGCAATCCAAAGTGTATTGCAAAAGAAAAGAAAAGAAAAAGAAACTAGAATTTTCTTTTTTTTTAAAAAAAAAAAAAAGTGTGCTCTGATTTTTAAATTCCTAAATGATGCACCTGTTTATTTGTTTACCCAGATGCAGATTAGTTTTCTTGTGGCTTATGATTATGTCATTTTAGTCTGCAGCTTTCCTCTGACAAATTAATTCTTATTTTTCTTTATCGAAGAGTGTAAATATTTTGTTAAAATATAAAAACCACATTTTTAACTCTGTTATCAGATTCATCCAATTCAACATAGATATTTTTCTTTCTGTGTCACTTTCTCCCCTTCCCCTCTCTTTCTCCCTTTCTCTCTCTCTCTCTCCCTCTCTCTCCCTCTCCCTCCTTCTCTCCCTCTCTTTCCCTCCCTCCCTCTCTCTCTCCATATCCGTCCTTCTTGCTCTTTTTTCTCTTTCTTTCTCTCTCTCTCCCTCTCCCCTCCCCTCCCTTTCTCCCTTTCTCTCTCCCTCCCTCTCCCTCCCTCCCTCTCTCTTTACCTCCCTCCGTCTCTCTCTCCATCTCCCTGTCCTCGCTCTTTCTCGCTTTTTTCTCTTTTCTGTCTCTCTCTCCTTCTCTTCCCCCTCCCTTTCTCCCTTTCTCTCTCTCCCTCTCTTGCCATCTTCCTATCCCTCTCACTCTTTCTCTCTCTCCCCCCTCCCGTTCCCCTCCCTTTCTCCTTTTCTCTCTCTCCTTCTCTCTCTCTCTCTTTCCCTCTCTCTCTCCATCTCCCTGTCCCTCTTGCTCTTTCACTCTCTTTCTCTCTCTTTTCCTCTCCTCTGCCTTTGTTCCAAGAAGACAGTTAGTAGAAGAGGTCCCTGGTCTCTTAATAAGAGTATCCAGGACCTAATTGTAATTGAGAACAAACATTTTTTGTGCTTTTTTAAAATAAAGACATACACACAAATGCACACATACCAAAAACCTCCCACAATTCCCATCTCTCTTTGAGGGTTTTTGTTTTCAAGTTCTGTGACTGCCCAAATCAGATACTTGGAAGATCTTTGCTATGTAGTAGCTGATGTCATAAATCTCTTTCCCGTGTCACTTTTCAGTGGTGAATATTGAAGTCCAACACATCTCGGGCAAGCAATTCCAAAGAAATATCATGAGAGAGCATCTGGTGGGTGTTAATCATCATCGTTATCAATAGGCAGTGTCAACTAGAGCTGTCTTTTATTATTAACTCATTTTTCTCATTTTTGTACTCTTATTAAACGTACCAAAAGTGCTTAATGAAGACACATATTGCTAATTTATTTCGTTAAAGATTTATCTTTTTTTTTTAAAAAAAAAAAAACATTACTCTTTGTTTCTGGTAGGAACAAGATGACCCAGAAGGAAAGCTTGGAGCACATTTTGTTCTTTATCCAAAGCTAACTTCTCTGTTAATAATTTGTCTCTTTGATGCCTTTCCTCCCAACCGTGTAAAAGTCTTCAGCGGGAAAATATTTTCCTTTTCATAGTGCCTCCGATGACTAATACTGAACCAGGTGATAAATGCAAACAAAAGGGCTAGCAATTACAGTTCCATTAATCACTTAATAATTGGGGTCTGTCTCTCAGTTACAACTCCAGGCTGTTGCGTCCAAAGGAATTAGGAGAAAATTCCTATTCATCACCAAGGTCCTTGGCCCTCATAAAGGCCTGTTGCTAACAATAGATCTAATCATTTTGAGAGGTGCTACAATTAAGAGGCTGTGCAATAAAGGGAGTCTCAGCCCACGTCCCATAAGACACAGCGAAGGAACCACTTTCTTTACACCACTGATTTAACGCTAAATGGCATCCATTAAATCTCTGGGTCTCTAGAGGCTTGTAAAGTGTTTGAAACCTTTAATAAACCCAACTCAATGTGCTTGCATGAAATCGGAAGAAGCCATTCTCCTGTACAGAGAGGTATTTGCCCTCTGTAATACGACAGAATCATATTTTGTTTAAACTGTCTTCTATATCAGGGGTCCCCAAACTTTCGGACCTCAGGAACCACTAAATTCATAATTTTAAACCCCACAGACCGCTAATACCATCTGCCTAATGACCGGCTGGGTGGGCGTGGCTAGGTGGTCATGTGACTGGGTGGGCGTGGCCAACTCAATGTCAGCCAGTTCCAGGCCATGATGCAGTCCCACTGGAAGAAGGCCCTCCAGCTATTCGCCATCAGTGGCGCTTCCGTCCAACGTTCTCCCAAAGCCCCACACTAGGTGGCTGAAGCAGACCCCAAGTTGGAATTTCTGCCCCACTCCAACCCACACAAAAAGACCCTGAAGGGGGAGACTCTCTGCAGCAACACAAACGTTCATTGCACGTATCTGGCCCAGGGGCTGTAGATTGAGGACCCCTGATTTAGTGCAATAATAAAAAATGCAAATATTTTTTCATGCGGACCACCAAAATTTTCTCATGGACCACCAGTGTTCCACAGAGCACCAGTTGGTTACTGTTGTTCTATATGATGAGCCATGGGGACTGCAGTGGTTAGAATGCAATATTGCAGGCTAATTCTGCTGACTGCCAGCAGTTCGATCTCAACCGGCTCAAGGTTGACTCAGGTTGGTTAAATGAGGACCCAAATTGTTGGGGGCAATATGCTGACTCTGTAAATGGTTTAGAGAGGGTTGTAAAGCATTGTAAAATGGTATATAAGTCTAAGTGCTATTGCTATTTTTTTTAAAAAAAATCCTTCTGTAGACACATTTAGATTAATTCAGGTTAATTCTTAATAGGGTATGCCATGGTAAAATTATAATACACGGCTCATTATATAGACATCAGCATATTGCCCCCAACAATCTGGGCCCTTATTTTACCAAACTCAGAAGGCTGGAAAGCTGAGACAACCTTGAGCTGGTCAGGATCGAACTCTTGGCAGTGGACAGAGTTAACCATCACATTATGCTAGTAATATTTCAACCGTGTCTTCTCTTTAGAATAGCGTGCTACCTGGTCATGTTGCTTGGACTCCTGATGATTGATGTTTTGTTAATGGTGGGCCATCTTCTCTTTCATTCTGGTCCAATTGTAGGATCTCCTGCTTGGGTGGGAGGTGGAGAGTTAGATGACCTACAAGGTCCCTTCCAACTCTATTAATGTTGCTGTGAATTGAAATGTTCATCTCCAAGGACGACATTCTGAAAAGATCTCCTACATTGAAACCATCTGTCTTGATCACATTTCAGACAACTCATTGGCCATTGAGTAACATTCCATTCTTAGTACTCAGAATGTGGTTTGTCAAGATAAGACAAGCCCTGTAGCAGATGTCCTATTCATCTCCAATAAGAGAAAATGTGTTCCATAACACACATGTGTGAGGATTAAAATATTTGGGTCTTTTTTCTCACAAAGATTGTGAGATATAAAAACTACAATTGTACACTCACACATGTTTCTCTTAACTGAGCACATGTTTTTGCTGGCCTTCTCGGTAGTGTCTGTAATTATGTTTCCCACCCTCTTCTATTTGATTCTCAGAGACCCCCTGGAAAATTCCCTGCATTTTTCTTGGCAAGGTTTTTCAGAATTGGTTTGCCATTGTCTCCTTCTAAGTGTCAGCATTCCAGAAGAACCCAACTCCAATTAAAAGTTCTGAGATAGGCATTTTCTCAAAGTTCCCATTTATTATAATAGGTATACTGGCACATCTGGGAAAACCCAAATCTGAGAGTTCTGGGTTTTCCCTCAGTAAATCAAAACCCCCAAAACCATCCCCTCACTCATCAGTCCATCCCATTGTCCAATCACAATCTGTCCCAATTTGAGACACCACTTCAACCACTCCTCCTCCAGGTGAAGGCATACCATGACCTTGACCGAAAAGAAGAATGCTATTATGTCTAACTACATTCCCTCTACTAAATCCCCCCTCCTAGTTTCCCAAGCCCAAGAATGTGGCAGCGTGGAAGTTTCCGGTGTTAATATGGCTTCAAAAGATGACAACTGCATTCTAACCACTGTGCCACCAGAACTCTTATTATCTCAAATTGCTTACCCTGATCTCTAGAATGACAAAGGATGGATCTTCTTGACTTTTTTTGACTTTCCCACCGGTGACATCCTTTCAGGTGCCATACGCCCATTCAAATTTATCTTTAAAAAGGGCAGCTTACAATGGGTAAGCAATAGCCTTCATGCTTTTGTATATACCTGCTTACTAGGGCTTTCGCCCCCCCCCCCCCAGTGATGTTCTTTTTTATACAAAGTCATCTTATTGCCCCCACAATCTGGGTCCTCATTTTACCTACCTTGAAAGGATGGAAGGCTGAGTGAACCTTGAGCCTGGTGAGATTCAAACTTGCAGTAATTGCAGGCAGCTGGTTTTACTTAACAGTACTTAACAGTACTTAGTCTGCTGCGCCAACAGGCTCTATCTTCGCAATCTTAAATATACTAAGGTTCTAAAGAAAGTGGCTTAACGTATTATAAGCTGCCCTGAATCTCTGGAGAAGGGCAGCATATAAATCGAACCTATAAATAAATAAATAAAAATAAATCCAAGGTCATCCAGCTGCTTTTTACCCAAGGCAGAACTAGCACTCACAATCTTCCATTTTCTAACCTGTTGTTATTTGTCTTCCTCTCCCCTCATAAATTAAAGCAGATATCTTACATTTTTTCCCCTCTGGATGTTCACAATAATGTTGATATTATAACTCATCTTCCACTGAGTTTATTTTGCATTATCTCTGGGTGTCATTCTTGGCTTCGGATGAGTTGGATAAGAACACCAAGATTTCAATACAAGTTATTCGTGTGTCAAGACTTTGGCATGTCAGTAACTGTAAATTTGATTTTATTGCTTAACCTGCGCCAGAAATATACTTGCTGGTCTGTGCAATTTCTTGTGATGGTTTCTCAGTTGTTGTTTAAACAATTATATCTCTAATTTCTATGGGGAAAAAGAGGAAACCTGGCAGTGTTTATTTATTTTTGTTTTAATTTTAGCTTTAATTGTATGTATTCCTTACTGATTTAAGAAAATTGTTGCTAATACTTTTATAAATGTATTTTAAGTTGTCATCCTTCCCCCCTCTCACTGCAAAAATTGTTTATTGACACAAAAGGTATATTTTTCTTTTTTAAAAAAATATAGCAAAATACCCAAAGTCGTGTTGAAATATTTTTTTTTCTGCAACCACAAAGTGTTACCTTAGAATTCAACCAGCCAAGTGGTAAAGACGCAACTTTTATAAGTGAAGCATACCATTGGAGAAGAAAAACATGAGGTTCTGAGGAGAAATCTTGGCCAAATGTTATGGTGATGCAAATAGAGGAGACTCCATTGTAAGAATGCAATTTTCTGAAAGACTCTTTAATTCTAGGTTGCTTCTCTCCTTGGTTAGTTTCCATCCATTTTTCCTCATCTTGCCTTCTTGTGCTTTGGAAAATGGCAAACATTGGAGAAGGTTGCGAGAAAAGAAAAGATAGATTCTCAAAAGGGAGTGATAAGGGAGTGGACAAAGAAACACATTAAATCTATATATCTTTAGATTATCCCTGTGTTTTTTTCTTGTAGAAATACTTCCAGGAAACGTAAATTGTCAATAGCAATAGCAGTTAGACTTATATACCGCTTCATAGTGCTGTTACAGCCCTCTCTAAGTGGTTTACAGAGTCAGCATATTGCATCCAACAATCTGGGTCCAATAATTATGACAAGCCGAATTCCTCAGGAGGATCTGGAAAAATCACTGTGTCGAGAAGAAAGATCTTATGGCTGTAGCTGGTGAAGGAAATATGTGGCATTAGGGACCCACAGCTATTAAGAGAGATTAAGAAGTTGTGACAGTGCAAGATTGAGATGTAGATCCTGGATGTAAAGATATGAATGTGGCTGCATTTAGCTATAAAGATCATCATCATCTCATCAACCTCATCATCTCCTCCCCCCCGCCTTCCCTCTAACCCCCCCTCCCCAGAGGCTTAAAACATTGGTCCAAATTGATATACAGTATGTATACTCCCAATGAAGTTTATACTGATCATCTTAATGGACTGTTTTTACATCATGCTTAATTGCCATGCATTAACTGGATGGAAATAGGCTGGTTTATCTTACCACATCTCACTTTTACACTGCAGTAATTGAGAGAGATTTTGGCTGGTTCCCTGAAGTAATATTCCCAGAGTTCACTGAAAGAGAATTATGAAAGTTTATTTGGTTTAAATATAGTCTTATTGTGAATATTTTTCCCCCAAGGGGGCTTATGTGTATATCTTATAACCTTCACTTGGGAAAGAGGATAAGCTTCAAGTCCATGAATTGAATCAGGGTTTTGCATGAAATAGTAGATGCTATATCACTATTAATTAAGGCAAAGCCACCACCTTCTATTAGAAAATTAACTTCTTGTCAGCCAGCAAAAGAAGCCATATTTTAGGCTTTCTCAAGTTGTTACCTAGAGTTACTATAGGATCGAAGCATCGTATAAATTGACTAAATAGTGTAAATAAAAATGCTAGAATAGAGTTTTGTGTCCTTTGCCATCTTCGTTTCATTAACAACCTTGGCATTACTTTACTAAAGATGCTTGACAAATCCCAATATTCCATTAAATTATACATATAAAGCACTAAGGATATCTTCTATACTACATATAATAGCATTTTTTTAAAAAATGGAAGAAAATGTTGTTTTCCAACTTGCTAGATCCAGGTACTGACTTCTTATCCTAATATCCCAGCCATGCAACTTGAACTTCTCAAATAATTGGTATGTGTATGTGGATAGATAGATAGATAGATAGATAGATAGATAGATAGATAGATAGATAGATAGATAGATAGATAGATAGATAGATAGATAGACAGACAGACAGACAGACAGATAGATAGATAGATAGATAATAGATGATAGATAGATCAATGATAGGTAGATAGATAGATAGATAGATAGATAGATAGATAGATAGATAGATAGATAGATAGATAGATAGATAGATAGACAGACAGACAGACAGACAGACAGACAGATAGATAGATAGATAGATAGATAATAGATGATAGATAGATAGATAGATAGATAGATAGATAGATAGATAGATGATAGATAAATGATAGATAAGATAGATAGGTAGATAGATAGTAGGTATATAGATGGTAGAATAGATAGATTGTAGGTACAGTATATCAGAGCAGATCACAGGCAGCATCTCTGTGGCTTTTCAGTTCCACGAAATAGCAATCGCACTTAGACTTATATACCACTTCACAGTGGTTTCACAGCCCTCTCTATGCGATTTACAGAATCAGCCTATTGCCCTCAACAATCTGGCTCCCCATTTTATCCACCTCGGAAGGATGGAAGGCTGAGTCAACCTTGAGCCAATGAGAATCAAACTGCCAAATTGCAGGCAGCCGGCAGGCAGCAGAAGTAGCCTGCAGTACTGCACTCTAACTGCTGCGCCACCAGGGCTCATCCAAGGAGTTGAAGGAGGCTGATTGACTCGGTCTCCATTTTTTTGCCAAGCTGATACAGAGCCTGTGAGGCAAAATTTCTCACCGGTCTTGATTACAGTGTAGACAGATTAAGTCTTCAGTTATATATTGAAGCCGTTGCAATCAAGAAACATGATAACTTCAGTTTCCTCCAAAGTCTTCTTAACAAAATGGACCATATGGATCAGGAGCTGTTTGAACCACAGATTTTTCATTTTTTAAATCCCTTTTTAGGTTGTCCCTTTTAGTCTGATTTGAGACTAGGTTGACCTCTTCGCTTACTGTTAAAAATGGACTTTCGGGTTGTAATGAACAATTTTACATAACTTTTTGTTACTGCTGAGAGAGATGCTAAAGTCACCTGTTCCATAGCAGAATTTTGCTACTTAGCCAAATGGTTTTCTTCAGGTTAGTTAGAGGGTCAACAATGTGGAACAGAATGGCCATCTGCAATGGTGACCTTCCTTACTTATAACAAAGTGTTGACTATTTTAATATGTATCCCATTTTATTATATTAGATTTTTGGTCAAGACCATAATAATGTTTAACCAGTCCAAAGAGAATAAGAATATTGTGTTTTGCTACAGTAGTATGCTTATAGAAAAACAGGAAAATATCTTACAAATAATGATCAGATTAGATCCTTTTGACATGTTGGCCCGATATTATCTGTCCTTGCTGGTAGAACATCACCAGGCTCTTAGATTTTTAATTATTTTCTATCAGTTCTACTTAGAGGATGAAGAGAAAACCTAGAAACCTGGATGTCTCTACCTAATAAAGCATACACTCTCCTAAATCCTTCTCCTAAATCTATATTAGAAACTGCACTTGGGTTGAGAACTTATATCATAGCTTAAACATCCAGTGTCTTCAAGATGTCTTCAGTTACCTTTCCTTAAAAATCAAGATTGGGCATTCTTAGTTATAGATACCATGGCCCCAGTAAGAGGTAAAAGGTAAAGATTCCCCTCGCATGTATATGCTAGTCGTTCCTCACTCTAGGGGGCGGTGCTCACCTCTGTTTCAAAGCCAAAGAGCCAGCACTGTCCGAAGATGTCTCCGTGGTCATGTGGCCGGCATGACTCAATGCCAAAGATGCACAGAACGCTGTTACCTTCTCATCAAAGGTGGTCCCTATTTTTCTGCTTGATTTTTTTATGTGCTTTTGAACTGCTAGGTTGGCAGAAGCTGGAACAAGTAACGGGAGCTCACCCCGTTACGTAGCACTAGGGAATTGATGCGCGGAACTGCTGACCTTTCGATCGACAAGCTCAGTGTCTTATCCACTGAGCCACCGCATCCCTTACATCCCGTACATACATCCACATTTTTGAGAAGGGACATTCTTATGTACTTGTGCCTACAAGAACCTCAATATTTCTAATCATTTTTTGATCCTTTGGGTAACATAGACTTCATGATATAAGAACAGAATGTTTAGATCCCAGTTTGGCAATTGTGCTAGCTATGTTCTTCTCTTTTTTTCCTGTGGGAGCCCCAGTTTCTCAGTATACATTCTCTTTTAATAGAAATATTGGAGACTAGTTCCCTAGAGATACTTGGAAAGCTGGCCATTAAAGTATAATCTACCTGAACCTACCCTATGTCTTACCAGGCCTGGAAAGCATATCATACGAGTGTTATAAATAAAATATAAATGTTAGGGGGAATGGAGGAGGGTTGCCTTAACTCTTCTTTTCTGTCCTCGTAAGGTGTAGCCAGAAAATGTTAGCTTTCAACAAAACCAAAGCTGGCGATGAGCTCTTTTTTGGGATATCTGCATTGAAATGCCAACTTTAAACTCTAAGTGGGTAAGGGATGCGGTGGCTCAATGGCTAAGATGCTGAGCTTGACGATCGAAAGGTCAGCAGTTCAGCAATTCGAATCCCTAGTGCCGCGTAACGGGGCGAGCTTCAGTTACTTGTCCCAGCTTCTGCCAACCTAGCAGTTTGAAAGCAAGTAAAAAATGCAAGTAGAAAAAGGGGGACCACCTTTGGTGGGAGGGTAACAGCATTCTGTGCGCCTTTGGCATTTAGCCATGCCAGCCACATCTTCGGACAGAGACATCTTTGGACAGTGCTGGCTCTTCGGCTTTGAAATGGAGATGAGCACCGCCCCCTAGAGTCAGGAACGACTAGCACGTATATGCGAGGGGAACTTTTACCTTTACCTAAGTGGGGAATAGAATAGAATAGAATAAAAAAATAGAATAGAATAGAATAGAATAGAATAGAATAGAATAGAATAGAATAGAATAGAATAGAATAGAATAGAATAGAATAGAATAGAATAGAATTTTTATTGGCCAAGTGTGATTGGACACACAAGGAAGTGGACACACAAGGAATAAAACCAAACAAAAACAGGTCATGTTCAGTTATTTAAAGGAAAATACTTTGTTGTGAGCTCCTTTTCTTCTTCTTTGTCTCTCTCTCTCTCAGTGACATGAGTGGGTTTAAATGTGAGCACTTTGGCCTTTTGCTCGGATGTGGTTTTTGGTGTTATTAAATATGTCTGAGATGGAACAAACACAACAGAGAGAATACGAAGCCCAATCCATTACCTCTTGCTATAATTGGTGATTATGGATCAAGTTTTGCAGATGATAGAATTTGATGGTTCGTGATGGATTCCCATTTTTATTTATTTTTTATTTTTTTGCAGAGGAGAACAATAGTGTCTCTATGATTTGTGCCTGACATATACAGTGTGAGGAAGGCTTGATGGTTATGCCGGCAACACTAAAATCAAATAGAAATCTCTTGCAATAAAAAAATTAGCTCTGGGCAAATACTAAAAATGAAAATTCAAGGAAAGGCCTGGGAACCGATTTTCATCTCAACCAAAGGTTGGGGAGAAATAAATTAACCTTTTAATGAAAAGCGGTCTACATTTTGTTAGCTGAATCTATATGCAAATGCAATTATCCTCAGATAAATGGGCTTTTTTGGGGGGGAATTTGTTAATGTAGTTTTGCAAATCAACAAATGTTTACAAAAATGCATGTTTATCAGAGAAGTGATTATACCGGCGTGCATATTTGGGACCATAACATGACTGGGATCTTAGCTTGCATATATTTGGATAGACAGTATGGATTTAAAAAGGCCAGATATACTGTATGGATTTAAAAAGGCCAGTATGGACGGTATGAATTTAAAAGGCCAGATATACAGAAATAGGATAACATTGAAATAACAGGGCTGCATATCTCTATTACTCTCTATAACTATATTTGTCACCATTATCATTAACCATCTCCGTTTCAAAGCCGAAGAGCCAGCGCTGTCCGAAGACGTCTCCGTGGTCATGTGGCTGGCATGACTAAATCCCAAAGGTGCATGGAATACTTTTACCTTCCTACCAAAGGTGGTCTCTATTTTTCTACTTGCATTTGTGCTTTCGACCTGCTAGGTTGGCAGAAGCTGGGACGAGTAACGGGAACTCACCCCCTTATACGGCAGTAGGGATTCGAACCACTGAACTGCCAACCTTTTGATCAACAAACTCAGCGTCTTAGCCACTTAGCCACCATGTCCCACCATTCAGCACCATACCCAGTTGAAATATCTTGCCTTCAGGTATTACAGAGAAGTCTCCTAGTGGCCACAGCAAGACTTCAGAAGAAGTAGTGTCTTTACGGTTTGAACAGCAGGTCCACTTTATTTTGATTATTTATTAAATTTATAACCACCTGTCTCACTTTCAAGCTCATCACTAGTTCAGAATGACCTTTAGAATAGATCACGCAATTCTGGTAGACAGATTGATGGATGAAAGACCAAAAGAGAGAGATTTTTATATGTGGTTCCTTCATCTAAAATTCATCTGTGATATTGAAGTGAGCTCTCGCAGGCCCCTGAATATTATTTTCATACTCAGATTTATTTATTTGTTAAGTTTGTTTCCTGTGTCAAAAAGAGAGACAGAGAGACAGAGAGAGAGAGACAAAGACAGAGAGAGAACACCAAACAATTGTGCTGACAATATCATTTTAGAATCTTCTATAATACTTACGTTATTATCCATTTCATCAATACAAATGGATCATTTTAGGGTCTGTTTAACATTTAGCTGTGACAGCAAAATGTTTGTAAGTTGAAGCCGTGAAAGGATGAAGCAATGGGGAAGTCTTTGCAATGTAATATCTGGTCTTTTGCTTGCTGGAATCCAGTTTCTGTGTAGTTTCTCCAGAGATACATGGTGTCAGTCCTATTGTTTTGCTCTTGAGTGTTCTCTTATTTGCTTTATTGCTTCCTGACTTAAAATACCTGTGCATATAGCTAGAATCATAGGGACACGGTAGCTCAGTGGCTAAGACACTGAGCTTGTCAATCGAAAGGTTGGTAGATCAGCAGTTCAAATCCCTAGTGCAGCATAACAAGGTGAGCTCCCATTACTTATCCCAGCTTCTGCCAACCTAGCAGTTCAAAAGCACCTAAAAATGCAAGTAGCAAAATAGGGACCACCTTTGGTGGGAAGGTAATAGCATTCCATGCACCTTTGGCATTTAGTCATACCGGCCACATGACCACGGAGACGTCTTCGGACAGCGCTGGCTCTTTGGCTTTGAAACGGAGGTTAGCACTGCCCCCTAGAGTCGGGAACTACTAGCACATATGAGTGAGGGGAACCTTTACCTATGCCTAGAATACCCCAAAGCTGTTGGGAATGGTTTTCACCAAGGTAAAGGGGAATATGCACACACACATACATATACACACACAAACACAAACACACAATATGCTACAGAAAGAATAATATCTCAATGATGGGGAGCCAACTTTGTACTTCAGTTCGGTCTCTGACACCATTTAAAAAAATTCAAGTAGAACATGCAGTTATATTATTTCTAACTCCTTTTTTTTCATTTCAGCAAGTTATCTTACACGATGCAAATTCAATAGATCTCTACATTAAATAGATTTAAATAAATTTAAAATGAGCCATGAAAACCTGTATTGAAATATTCATTATCAATATTGCCATGGTGGCACAGTGGTTAGAATGCAGTACTGCAAGCTACTTCTGCTGACTGCCGGCTGCCAGAAGTTCAGCAGTTCGAGACTCATCGGCTTGAGGCTGACTCAGCCTCCCATACTTCCGAGGTGGGTAAAATGAGGATCCAGATTGCTGGGGAAAAGAGGCTGACTCTGTAAACTACTTAGAGAGGGCTGTAAAAGCACTGTGAAATGGTATAAAAGTCTAAGGGGTATTACTATTGTCCTTCCTTCCTTCCTTCCTTCCTTCCTTCCTTCCTTCCTTCCTTCCTTCCTTCCTTCCTTCCTTCCTTCCTTCCTTCCTTCTCTTCCCAGTGGTTAGAGTGCAGTATTGCAGGCTCACTCTGCATTCCCACTGCCAGCAGTTCAATCCTGATCAGCTCAAGGTTGACTCAGCCTTCCATCCTTCCGAGGTGGGTAAAATGAGGACCCAGATTGCTGGGGACAACAGGCTGACTTTGTAAACCACTTAGAGAGGGCTGTAAAAGCACTGTAAAGTGGTATACAAGTCTAAGTGCTATTGCTACTTTTCTGGGCTTTGGCATCAGTGTTTCTGCCTTTCATTTTTAAATAGGCCACTTATAGTCTCTTTACAGTCAAATACAAAAATGCACCTTTACTTAAAGGGGAAATATGAGATTATTTCCCGATCTTGTCTTTTTCTTTTCTGTTTTGTAAAAACCCAACTACAATATTCAGCTTTGTAAGTAACATTTTTTTAACCAAGCAAGCAATTTTGGCCTTCCTCTTTCAGAAGCCCAGACTCAGGGAAGTCTTCTTCCCCTAAAATAGCCACATTTTCCCTAAAATAGCTAACCTCCACATTTAGCTGGCTAGGAATCTGCAAGCTTGCACAACTGTCCACATTCCGTGGCAGAAAGCAACATTTCAAACTGACGTGAGCCAGAGGAAAAATATCAACAATGTAAACCTCCTTTGACTTAGCTTTCTTTCTTAAAGCCTGTTAAGTTGCCTACGGTCAGGGCAATCAGTCCAAAACCTTGAGAAAAGTTGCATTATCGGCATGCACTTTTCATGCAGTGCATAATGACGGGTGCCAAGCCAGAAACATCTCCATTCTGTGGTTTCATATTCGATAAATGTCTTTGATGGGCAAGCAAACACAGGTTCTTGAGATCTTTCCAAAACTTTCCATTTGTTTCTTCCTGGATTTTGAACATCTGAATTAACCACTCTTGTTTGGGTAATGGAACTAATGCAGCTCCATTCATCCATGATGTGGCAATTCAGTTGTGCTTCTATGCCTTCGTTCCAATTTTAATTTAGATCAATTAGCAAAAGAGAGAGAGAGAGAAAGAGAGAGAGAGAGAGAGATATGAAATAATGCTTTCTGAGCAAAGATGGCATCCTCCCACCGCCCCATCATATCCCAGTATCTATTCTAATGTGGATTTTGTCATTCATGCTCCATTTACCAAGATTATGTTGCTTGCCTCATTATGGGGAAAGTATATGAGGTTGATGGCCACCATGGCTATTATAGTGGCAACATGGTGGCTTAATGTTCTGAATCATACGACTTTTTTTTTTTTAACAATACAGAAGCTAGGAAATTTTGACTGAATTTATTTGTTTTCCTTTCTCAGTGTTGCAAATACATTTTCTGCAACTAACCGCACCATTGCAGAGTATAATTAGACAATTATTTTTTTCCTCCGTAAAATGTATTGATCATTCAGGCAAAAATGAAACAAACCCACCAAGATCAGGATGATGCTTTAATACATAATATTAACCATTAAACCTTTTAATTATTTTTTTTTCAAAAGAATCTATTGCAAATGAATAGCCAGCAATTGACACGCTGACCCATGTGGTTGGAGCAAAGTGGTTTTTAGCAACTCTTTTGGCCTCTTCTTTGAAATCTGCCCCAAATATTTATGCTTTCACATTCCATAATATATTAGCTGTCATCTTTGGAATAGTAATAACTGACTTTGGTTATTAGATTATCATCCATCACCAGGATTACTGATCAGCTTCAGAAGGAGTAGCTACAATCTGAGTAATGGTGGTAAAAAGTGAGACACACACATTGGTAGGTGTACACTAATACTACACTAATAATAGTGTGGAGAAAAAATGCTGTATGTAACACAACATTATATGTTGTGTTCATAACACAACATATGTGTTATGGAACCTCTGTTTTGGATGACTGGACTGTATCAGAATATGATGAAAACTCTCTGTTTTGCTCAGTTCTCAGGTTGTTGGATCTATTTTCCACCAAAATATCTGCTGGGAATCTAAACGTATTTCCTCCTATTCTGCCTTAATTATTCACAATGAAGCCTCCTGGTCAGCTTAAAGTGGCAAAAACCACAAGCAGAAAGAAGGAGATGATGCTTTCATGCACTTGTGGTCATGATTCCATGCAGGGGCAGCCTTCAAAAATTTTAGCAAGGCGTTTTCTGCCCAGTTGCTGGGTGGGCATGGTTATCTTGGGTATGGCTAGTCAGCCTCCTGCACCATTGGGTTTTTGCCCTCCCTGGGCTCTGGATGCTTTCCTCAAACCTCCGGGAGAGTGAAAATGGCCTCTCCAGGTTCTGGAGGCCCTCTGGAGGCCAGAAACGGCCCATTTCTGGCCTTCCTGAACTTCTGGTAGGCCCGTTTTTCACCCTCCCCGACCCTCCGTGCGTACCCTGCACTTAACTGCATCCAGAACAGGCTGTGTAGGCAGAGGTGGGTTTCAGCAGGTTCTGACCAGTTCTGGAGAACCAGTAGCGGAAATTTTGAGTAGTTCAGAGAATTGGTAGTAAAAATTTTGACTGGCCCCACCCCCCTCTATTCTCTGCCTCCCAAGTCCCAGCTGATCGGGAGGAAATGGGGATTTTGCAGTAACCTTCCCCTGGATTTATTTATTTATTGGTTCAATTTATATGCCGCCCTTCTCCGGAGACTCAGGGCAGCTTACAATGCATTAAGCAATAGCCTTCATACTTTTGTATATATCTGCTTAGTAGGGCTTTCGCCCTCCCTCCCCCTCCTAAGCGGTGTTCTATTTTATACAAAGTCAGCTTATTGCCCCACAATTCAGGTCCTCATTTTACCTACCTCGGAAGGATGGAGGCTGAGTCAACCTTGAGCCTGGTGAGATTTGAACTTGCAGTATTTATTTATTTATTTATTTATTTATTTATTTATTTATTTATTTATTTATTTATTTATTTATTTATTTATTTATTTATTTATTTATTTATTTATTTATTTATTTATTTATTTATTTATTTATTTATATGCCACCCTTCTCTGAAGACTCCGGGCGGCTTACAACGTGTTAAGCAATAGCCTTCATACTTTTGTATATTTATACAAAGTCAGTTTATTGCCCCCACAAACTGGGCCCTCAATTTATCTACCTTAGAAAGGATGGAAGGCTGAGTCAACCTTGAGCCTGGTGAGATTCGAACATGGAATAATTGCAGACAGCTGGATGTTAATTTCGGTGCTTAGTCTGCAGAGCTATCCAGGATCCTATTTCAGGCAGCTGGTGTCATTTAACACCACTTTAATCTGCTGTGCCACCAAGGATTGGGGTGGGAATGGAGATTTTACAGTATCCTTCCCCTGCCATGCTCACCAAGCCATGCCCACAGAACTGGTAGTAAAAATTTTTGAAGCCCAACCCTGAGCGTAGGGACTCCTGGGAGGGGCAGAGCGGGTTGGGTAGGGTTAGACAGGAGTGGGATTTGGGGGTTCTCCGAACTGCACAGAATCTTAGCTAGAGGTTCTCCCGAACCCCTGCGAACCCCCAGCCACCCACCCTAATTCCATGTTACAATAAAAAAGAAATCACAATATGTAGGCTTCTTTGTTTGTTTTAATAGCTACTTTTGGAGCTTCGCATGCATTTTGCTATTTACTTCTTGCCCGAAATTGCTCCTTGCCTCACTTAGGCGGAGAGGCGCAATGGCACCTCTGTTCAGTTTCCTCCTTGATGGTTAAATTGGGCTGATTGGACCCCAGGTTGGTGCCTTTTGTATACGTAGGTTCCCTCTTGTCCCATGCCTAATGTCAGAAACCAGAATTGCCCTCCAGCCAGAAATAAATGACCACTCTTGTAAAAGAATATTCACCAAAGCGCTAAACTCAAAAGTGGCAAGACATGAATCGAGTGGGATTCCTCCAAAGAATACTATTTCTTATTTCAACATATTTGCCTGGGGTGAATTTGCAGAGTGACTTCTATCAAGCTTAGGTGAAGAAGGAACCAAAATGCTAGTTTTCGGAGCCGTTAATGTAAAAATCTTCACCTGCCTCTGGCCATTCTTCTTCAAAACAGCTGTCACCAGTGCAGTTGGTGCATTTTGTAGAATATGATGATGTACAATCATTTGAATGAACATATGTTAGACCATATTGTTTTGTTTTGTTTTCCTTTCTTCTAAGTGTCACACTGTGTCCTTCCTTCTTTCTCCTGAAACATCAATTTCATCTGCTTGGTTCGCAAGAAGAAAAAATTGTCCGTGTTGCTCTTTGGACATTTTTACTAGACCTCTGTTGCTATGTTTACAGTGGATGAGATCTTAACTCCAAGAATAGGTTTGGGTCAGTTTAAGAGGCTCCTGGAATAGGAGGAAAGAATTAGGGTGGCAAAGAAATGATGTTTTTTTTTTTTAAAAAAAAAGAGAGAGTTGAAGAAGGATAGAAAACAACAACATCTGCCTATCCTAGGCTCTTGGGGGAAAGACTCAAAAGCAAGATTTTTAAAAAATGCCAAATTCAGTCTGCACAGACAACTGATTGAGCAACCAACCATAATAACTTAGATAGTTAGTCCAGGAAGATTGCATAAACTGATTACAAACAAAGGCATGACAAAGTAGCAACAATGGGGATATCTGTAAGAAATGTCATTTGCCTTCAATCAAAAACTGGTGGGACCATAAAATAGACACAATGAAAGCTATGCATAGATAGATAGATAGATAGATAGATAGATAGATAGATAGATAGATAGATAGATAGATAGATAGAGCGATAGAACAATAGAACAAGAGAGAGAGAGAGACAGACAGACAGACACAGACAGACATTCTCATTCCTCAAGAAAACAACAGAGTTAAACTCTGTGTTTGTGCCCAATCTGAATGCATTAAAATATAAAATATATATTATGACTTTTAAGACTGTATGCTTATATCATTTTTTTCTTCCTTCCTTCCTTCCTTCCTTCCTTCCTTCCTTCCTTCCTTCCTTCCTTCCTTCCTTCCTTCCTCCCTCCCTCCCTCCCTCCCTCCCTCCCTCCCTCCCTCATACTACAGTTTATAAATCCAGTCTTCTTCTATGTAGTGTATAAATTTTGTGCTATCTAACTCAATATCAGCAGCAATACAAGTATGGGAAAAACCCCGTCCGCTAGTAAGACACCATCTTTTGGCTCTTGTCTGTTGTGTATGGTCTGGAAGTTGCCTTTTGATTATCTCACCCTCAAGGTGCTGCTGTCCGAGCCTTGTTCTTTTGGCAAATCATCTTTATGCCAGTCACACACAATGGGCAAAAATCAAACATAAAAACCATCCTGCAAAGCCGAAGCAAAGCAAACAGAGCCTTGCAAAGTAATGAGGATTGCGGTTATGGCCTCGGTTTGCTTCTCAGCTCACTGCCTTATCCTAATCTTTTCATCAGCCAGAGATCCTGCATAAACTGCATCAGAATGAATTGGAATTGGAATTACATCTTGAGTTATCAGCCTCTCTCGGTTCACTTTAGCACTTCAAAGGATGAATCAGTAGTTGAGGTGTGCCGAAGGTTTATCAAGTCTCAAAGTCTTCAGGGGCCTTGATAGAATTTTTGTTGTTGTTGTTGGATGGTGGAATTAAGGGTCATAACAGAAGGAGGAGTGTCATCCCTATATGTCCATTTTGTAAGTTTGTGGACAAGAAAGTTTGACTCCTGAATGACCCTCAATAAGTTAGCAGGGGAATTGTTTGGGAATCAGCCTGGAAATTATTCTGGAAAATTTTTATCAGAATTAGATAAAATTTTATTTAGCAGGGAAGGCAAGACCATAAGTAAACTATATCAATATTTATTAGAACAAGATATGACTGAGGAACAGATGAAAGAATTGATGGTAATTTGGTGTAAATATTTTGGGCACAATATCTATTTGGACAATTGGCAAAATTTATGGGAAAAAAATAAAAATCACACTAGCAACCTCCTATAAGGAAAATCTCTATAAGATGTTCTATAGGTGGTACCTCCCCCCCAAAAAAAGATTAGCACAAATGAATAAGGGGAAACCCTTGATATATTGAAAGTGTGGAGAGACCATTGGGAATTACTACCACATGTGGTGGGAATGCCCAAAGACGCAAACAATTTGGAATTTATTAAAGAACTGACTGGAAGAAATTTTATCAACAAATATAGAAGTCAAACCGGAATTTTTCTTACTGGGAATTATAGAAAGAAAATATAAGAAAGATACAAATTATTTATTGCTGCATATACTCACAGTGGCACGAATAGCCTTCGCTCAAAAATGGAAAGAGAAAGATATTCCAATGGAAGAGGAAATATTACTGAAAATCTTTAACTGTGCAGAAATGGATAGACTCACTTTCAAACTCAAGGATAAAAGCAAAACTAAATACTACAAAATCTGGGAACAATTTTATGATTGGATAGATAACAAGAGGGTAGCCAAGACAAATGTATCATGTTAGGTCAAAAATATAGATGTTATTACAGATAAATGTATGTTTAAGAGATGAATAAATATACAGAAATAAGGGGGAAAGTATTAATATCATATTTTATTTATTTATTTATTTATTTATTTATTTATTTATTTATTTATTTATTTATTTTGTGGTTGTTAAGTGAGGATTTCTTAAGTGAGTCTTGCTCCATTTTTATGACATTCCTTGCCACAGCTGTTAAATAAATCACTGCAGCTGATGAGTTAGTAACCTGGTTGTTAAGTGACTGGGGAACTCATTGGACCTGGGTACCTTTGAGACCATCTTCTGCCACCAGTAGTCTCCCACCGGCCAGTTCGCTCCCACAGAGAGGGTCTCCTCAGGGTGCCATCGGCCAAATTATGTCAGGGGGCGGTCCTTCTCTGTGGGAGCCCCTGCCCTTTGGAATGAATTACCCCCAGAAATGTGTAAGATCTCTGACCTCCATGTATTTCGCTGTGCCCTCAAAACCTTGTGGTTCCGCCAGGCTGGGCTAGCAATGTAAAGATTTTAAGTTGGTTTTAAATGCGGGATTTTAAATTGGGGTTTTAAAATTGAGCCAAACTATTTAATATTTTTAATTATTTTTAAATTCTGTCTGTCTTTGTGTTTTTAAACAGGCTGTACACCACCCCGAGTCCTTCGGGAGAGGGGCGGTATAGAAATAAAATAATAATAATAGTTATTATTGTTGTTGTTGTTGTTGTTGTTGTTGTTGTTGTTGTTGTTGTTACTATTGTCAGAAGGTGGCAAAGTAGTGATATCACATGACCTCTGCACAGTGCAACCGTCATCAATATGAGCCATTTGCCAAGTGCCTGAATTTTGATCAAATGAACATGGAGATACCTCAAAGGTAACTGAATAATGGTCATGAGGCACTTTTTTCAGTACCCTTAAAACTTTGAATGATCCCTAGAGGAACTGATGTAAGTCAAGGATTACCTCTGGTGTGTATGTTTTTTTTTTAAAGAAAAATGGATGTGTGTGTCCTATATAAATTGACAGACAGGTAAAATATATATTTTCCCAAAACCATGCAATGAGATCCATGATAAATAATAAAATAAAATGAGGAAATATATTTCAGGAACATGATTTCCTTAACTCTTAATTCTATCCAAGGAAGGGAATGAAAACCATCTTAGAGGGACCAGGGTTTCTTCTTCCTAAAGAGAACAAGGGCGGTAAAAATCCCCACTCTTAGTATTGACAGTGCAAGCGGCCATGTGCTCATTTTGATCAGAATGGCAAATTCAAATCAAGAGTCCTGCAACTTTAAACAAGGTCATTGGAAGCTTTAGGCAAAATGTAACGAGCTGAATTACCTCTTCTGTCTCTTTTTTTAAAGGAATATCTTGTATTAACAAACAGCTGACGCTTCTAGACTGGTGCAGCCAGGGGTGAAATCCAGCAGGATTCTGACAGGTTCTGGAGAACTGGTAGCAGAAATTTTGAGTAGTCTGGAGAACCGGCAAATACCACCTCTGGCTGGCCCCAGAGTGGGGAGGGAATGGAGATTTTGCAGTATCCTTCCGCTGGAGTGGGGTGGGAATAGAGATTTCGCAATATCCTTCCCCCAGGAGTGGGGAGGGAATGGAGATTTTGCAGTATCCTTCCCCTGGAATGGACCTGGAATGGGAATTTTGCAGTATCCTTCCCCTAGAGTGGGGTAGGAATGGAGATTTTACAGTACCCTTCCCCTGGAGTGGGGTGGTAATGGAGATTTTGCAGTATCATTCCCCTGCCATGCCCACCAAAGCATGCCCACAGAACCGATAGTAAAAAAAAAAAAAAATGGATTTCACCACTGGGTGCAGCTCTGTCACACGATGATGTGTGGAGGTCCTGCTTTTTTCCTAATCCGAACAGTGGGTGCAGTGCTAGAATTCCAGCAGCTGTTTATTCTCAAGACCCCCTCAAGAACCCACCGAAGTTTTTTTTTTCTTTTTTTTTTTTCCTTTTGCTCACCTATTCATTATTCTCTTCCTGCCTTGGTTTTGATGATTTTTTTTTAAAAAATCCTGTCCTAAGAAACCAGAGAGAAAATGCCAATAGCGTTGCTGAGCCTTTTCGATCAATGCCTTGTTGAGCGTATCACCCCATGGTGCCTGAAACTTTTCCTATGCAGGGTCCAACAGAGGTATTCAAACTATATATTTATTGTGTATTGAACTCTACAGCAACCCTTTATTATTGTTGCTGCTAGTTTTTTCTGATGGAGAATGATATTATTTTCATCTCAGACTCCCTGGTGGTGTCTTTAATACCAAAAGTGCATCTGCGTTGAAAAATACTAGACAGGGCTTCAGATTTCTGTTTGTTTGGAGCAAAACTTTCCCGAGCAGCCAATCATACCCATGTTTTGCTGAAAATAAGAACCTGTCTTATATATATATTTTTGAACCCTAAAATAAGCACGTGGCCTTATTCTCAGGGAGGTCTTATTATTTTGGGGTGTGTGAAGCAAGGCGGCGAACTTCTTGCCATCTTACCTGATTTCCAGGTCTGTCTCCCTAACTCTAAGCAGAGGAAATGGCAGGGACCGGCTGCACATTCATTTAATATTTTTTTTTACTTAGATTTATATGCCGCCCTTCTCCGGAGACTCAGGGCAGCTTACAATCCATTAAGCAATAGCCTTCATACTTTTGTATATTTTATGCAAAGTCAGCTTATTGCCCCCACAAACTGGGTCCTCAATTTACCCACCTTAGAAAGGATGGAAGGCTGAGTCGACCTTGAGCCTGGTGAGATTTGAACTGGTGTAATTGCAGACAGCTGGATGTTAATAAAGGCTTTAGTCTGCTTTTAGCCTGTTGAACTATCCAGGCTTTTCAAAGAGCTCTTATTTTCAGGGGAAGATTTATTTTGGGGGAGGGCTTATTTTGGGGGCAGAGCTTATTTTCAGGAGAGGTCTTATTTTTGCGGAAATACTGTAGAGTTTGAGTTTACTCTTATCCGTTCCTCTCTCACTTTTCCTATCTCACGAGTGTGCACACCCATACATGCTCGGCTATCAAGGATATGCAAAATTAGATGACATTTTTCAACCATGGTAGGGCTCTCAGAAGGGAGAAAACGTGCCAAGTTCAAGACCCCCTGGTGGAGGTGATTTTCATATTTTATTTTATTTTTTAAAAGAAAAACTTCTGCTCCTTTCCCCCCCAGTGTCAGTCTTCCAAGGTAGGTCAAGTCAGGAAATAGATCCCACAAGGACTACTGGAAGTCTGGTGTTGCAAGGAATACTAACAAAAGAGTCTTCAGTTCCTTCTATTTTCACTTATTTCATGCAAAATCAAGGTATTTGAAGGCTCACACTTACTACTTTCCCAAGCCTGAGATTTAGAACATAGAATTGGAGAACTTCTAGTCTAACCCGTTACTCAAGGAGACCTTATATCATCCCAGTCAAATTTTAATATTTTAATGAAAAGAAGGGCTAGGGGAGACATGATAGCAGCGTTCCAATATCTCAGGAGCTGTCACAAAGAGGAGGGAGTCAAGCTATTCTCCAAAGCACCTGAGGGTAGGACAAGAAGCAATGGATGGAGACTAATCAAGGAGAGAAGCAACCTAGATCTAAGGAGAAATTTCCTGACAGTGAGAACAATTAATCAGTGGAACAACTTGCCTCCAGAAGTTGTGAATGCTCCAACACTGGAAGTTTTTAAGAAGAGATTGGACAACCGTTTGAAGTGGTGTAGGGTTTCCTGCCTAAGGAAGGGGTTGGACTAGAAGACTTCCGGGGTCTCATCCAACTCTGTTATTTTATTCTATTCTAAATGGTTGTCCAGACCAATTTTGAAAATCTCCAGCGATGGAGCCTCCACAACTCCAGGAAGCAAGCTGTTCCTTTGATTGATTGTTCTCACTGTCAGAAAAGTCATCTTTACTTCTAGATTGGATCTCACTTTAACAAGCTTCCACCCATTACTTCTTGTCCTTCCCTCCGGTGCTTTGTTGAACATGTGCATTCCCTCTTTCTCTGTGACAGATCTTCAAGTACTAAAAGATCTTTCTCTTTGTAGAGTCTCTTTTATTTGTAAATGCTATTTCATGTCTTTACCAATGCTATCGCTGTCTTCTTCAGCTATAGCTTAGTTTGGTAGTAGGCAGATATTTTTTATAGTAATGCTAAACCAGGGGAAGACATTTTCTTGTTCTTTTTCTAGACCCCACTGTATCTGATTCAGTTTAAGTTTTACCTGTGTCTGTCCTTACAAGGAAAGAGGTATTTTCTACAGAAGCTATAAAAGGGAGGAAAATTGATGAATGTCAAGTTCCTTCTGTGGGATGATAAACGGCAGCACTCTAGCTCCAAAGAACCATTTAATTAGTCATTGGTGGATTTCAAGGCTATTTTTTCTGTTCTGTTTTGCCTGTAACACATCAAGTTAGTTATACACAATCTTTTCCCTTCAAGTTTTGGGTGTTATTTTTTTTTTTTTCTCAGTTCATCTTTCATGTATGTTTTCCAGTTCCTTGTGCTAATCTCCTCTGAGGATGTGTGGTGCAGAAGTAGTATTTTAAAATAAAAGTTCTCCTTTCTTTATTACAATATCCTCCTTGAAACAAGTCAATGGTTTTCCTTTCCACTAGAAGGTTTTCCTTTCCTTTCCTTTCCTTTCCTTTCCTTTCCTTTCCTTTCCTTCCCTTCCCTTCCCTTCCCTTCCCTTCCCTTCCCTCTCCTCTCCTCTCCTTCCTTTCTCCTTCCTTTCCTTTCTTTTTTTTTCTTCTTTTCTTCCCTTTTTGCAGTATTTCTCAATCTTGACAAATTTAAGATGCATGGATTTCAGTTCCTGAATTCCCAGCCAGCATACTATTAAATGCATGGACTTAAACTCCCAGAGGTGGTCAGGCAGCATGCTGAGTGGGGAATTCTGGGAGGTGGAAGAGCACCCATCTTAAAACAGTTCAGGTTAAGAAACACTGGGTGAGAGTGTACTAAACCAGAGGTGTGGCCGCTTGATGGCTTAATGATGCTGGAGCTAGTCTCAGATCTGGTGGTTCAAATCCTAGCACTGAGTGGCAGGGTGAGCTCCAGTCACTTGCCTCAGCTTCTGTTCACTTCACGGTTCAACAGCAAGTTCTGTGTAAGTAGATAAATAGGTACCCCTTGGTGGGGAGATAAATTGGTGCTCTGTGAAGGCATTCGGATTCCTCTGAACCTTCCCGGTTGTGGCTCCCACTTGCAAGGCAGCTCTGGGGAGGGAAGGGGCTTCGGATGATGCTGCAGGAAGAGCTGCTTTTGTTTCTCTCTGGTGCGAAGCCAGCTCGCTTTCCTTGGAGAGTGTTGGGAAGGACGTACTGGTACCTTGGCAGCCAAACTAATATTTTGCAATAGTATTGCGGTCTCCTGGCTAATGTAACCATGTAACAATAATAACAATAACAAATAATAATAATTTGTTATACTTTTTTAAATATTCCGTTGAACTGAGTTTCCTGTTTAATGAATAAAAGAGATAATAATAACAGGAACAACAATAACAACGGTGAGGTTCTAAACCTGTGATGGCGATCCTATGGCATGAGTGCCACAGGTGGCACGCAGAGCCATATTGGTCGGCACGCGAGCATTCCCTAGCTCAGCTCCAGCATGCATATGCACACTAGCCAGCTGAATTTTAGGCCATGTGGGCCCACCGGAAGTCAGCAAACAGAAGGGGGTGGGGAAGGCTGTTTTCACCCTCCCCAGGCTCCTAGAAAGCCTCTGGAGCCTGGGGAGGGCAAAAAACAGGCCTACCAGGCCCTCCCTGCCAAAAGCAGGAGGAGCATTGGGGGGGGGGGTCACAGGTGCATGCATGGGGGGGGCAGGGCACATAGAATTATGGGTGTGGGCATACACACGTGCGACCACCCCGCACTCCCCCAGCTTTTAGCATGCAATGGCAAAAAGGTTAGCCATCACTGTTCTAAACCATCTACTGTGAAATAGTAGACCCCCATTTATGTTATTGTGTGGCTCACTATGCTTCATTCTATTTTTATTTGCTTTTGGCTTTGTTCAGGTAATCCTTGATTCACAACAGTTCATTTAGCGACCATTCCAAGTTACAAAGACACCGGGGGGAAAAAAGTGACTTAAGGCGATATATTTTTTTTTTTACAATTACAAGCTTTGTCACATCCCCATGATTCTGTGATCAAAAATTCAGATGCTTGGCCACTGGTTCATACTTATGACCATTGCTGTCTTACCTGTTATCCCTTTTGCAACCTTTTGACACGCAAAATCAACAGGGAAGCCACATTCACTTAACAACCCCATTACCAATGTATCCACTGCAGTGATTCGCTTAACAACGATGGCAAGGAAGATGGTAAAATGGGGCAAAGATCACTTCACAACTAACCGCAGAAATCTTTGGCCCCAATTGTGGTCACAAGTCAAGGACTGCCTGTGCTTCATTGGCTGCTTCACATGTCCAGTGAATGTTATTTAAATACACTTTGGTTGTAATTATTGGCATTGGATGTGCAGTAAAAAAAAATGGCTTTTTCGTCGTAATCTAAACAGAGTCTAGAGTTAAACTTCTCAAAGAGCTTTCGAGTGGATGATCCAACTCTGCCATTTGCGACGTTTTAAAAAAAAAAAAATCCTGGTTGCTTTTCAGCTCAGCCCCATTGTCTCCATCCCATTGTCTGTTAAGCAAATATTAAGAATAATGGTGCTTTAATGCAGCGTCCTTTCTTAGTTGAAGCAACCATTGATGCTGCTTGATGGAATATGAAAGCGAAAAAAGACAGAATCGAGAGTTCCAGGAGGTGATTCGGCTGAAGCAAATGGAAACTTCTTTCTATCTCTGTTTCCCCCCCACCCCTCCGCCCATTTGGAGCGTAGATGGAGGCGAGAGCTTGGATGAAATGCAGTACTACTCAAAGCAGTATCGTTTCGAGTATTTATTTTTTTTCTTATTCCAGTGCAGCGTTTAATCTCTGTGTGCCGCATTTAAGGTAGCAGCAGCTGGGTTAAGTTAATGCTGACAATTGCCAACCCAGAAAAAGACAATGGGGTGCAGGGTGGTGAAAAGACCAACAAATGGGATGCTTTGGGTACGTTTCATGAATGGTATATTTTACTATTGTTTGTAGTATTCCAGGCAGCTTGTTGTCATTCAATATTAGCAACAAAAAGATGTGTTGGAACAATAGTAGTAACTGTGAGAGGGATCTTGGGAGTCCTAGTGGACAACCATTTAGATATGAGCTAGCAGTGTGCAGCAGCTGCCAAAAAACGCCAACACAGTTCTGGGCTGCACAAACAGAGGGATAGAATCAAGATCACGTGAAGTGTTAATACCACTTTATAATGCCTTAGTAAGGCCACACTTGGAATCCTGCATTCAGTTTTGGTCGCCACGATGTAAAAAAAATGTTGAGACTCTAGAAAGAGTGCAGAGAAGAGCAGCAAAGATGATGAGGGGACTGGAGGCTAAAACATATGAAGAACGGTTGCAGGAAATGGGTATATCTAGTTTAATGAAAAGAAGGACCAGGGGAGACATGATAGCAGTCTTCCAATATCTCAGGGGCTGCCACAAAGAAGAGGGAGTCAAGCTATTCTTCAAAGCCCCTGAGGGCAGGACAGGAAGCAATGGATGGAGACTAATCAAGGAAGAAGCAACTTAGAACTAAGGAGAAATCTCCTGACAGTCAAAACAAATCATCAGTGGAACAACTTGCCTCCAGAAGTTGTGAATGCTCCAACACTGGAAGTTTTTAAGAAGATGTTGGATAACCATTTGTCTGAAGTGGTGTAGGGTTTCATGCCTGTGCAGGGGGTTGGACTAGAAGACCTCCAAGGTCCCTTCCAACTCTGTTATTCTATTTCTATTTCTAATAGCGACAACAACAAAACCTACATTGACACGAACCAGCACCTCACGCAGACTTGAATTTGAGTTACAGAATGGAACTAACCTACGCTACAATTCAATGTCTTAGTTGCAGCTCAGTGATGTAAGTGGTGGACATCTGGTCACTAGATTCACTAGCTGCTTATGAACTGTGCCTAATTCCAACAGTTTAGCATTCATTATTTACTTTGGAACTTTGAGATCTGCCTTTCTGTTCATTTGCTTCCTAAGATTGTTTTTTTTAAAAAAAAAAAAATCTTGACTTCCTGTTCATCTCAGTCATTAAAAGGAGCACTTTATCCCTTTGAGCATCAGGCTCCAAAAACGGAAGCAGGGTTTAAAACATTTGTTTGTAGATGGGTGAATTAACAGGGTTAATTGTAGCAAAAAGAACAACCATGCTTTTGTGAAATGGGTTTGAAATAAAATTGTCTGGTCATCTGAAGGAAAATTATTTAAGGGTTATCATTGTCTGTGGTAACAAATCCTCCTAAAACGATCTGTCTGTCTGTCTGTCTGTCTGTCTGTCTGCCTGCCTGCCTGCCTGCCTGCCTGCCTGCCTGCCTGCCTGCCTGCCTGCCTGCCTGCCTGCCTGCCTGCCTGCCTATCTATCTATCTATCTATCTATCTATCTATCTATCTATCTATCTATCTATCTATCTATCTATCTTCTATCTATTTACCTATAATCTATCTATCTATCTATCATCTATCTCTATCTATCATCTATCTATCATCTATCAATCGTCTGTCTATCTATCTATCTATCTATCTATCTATCTATCTATCTATCTATCTATCATCTATTTACCTATAATCTATCTATCTATCTATCATCTATCTCTATCTATCATCTATCTATCATCTATCAATCGTCTGTCTATCTATCTATCATCTATCTATCTATCTATCTATCTATCTATCTATCTATCTATCATCTATCTATCTATCTATCATCTATCAATCATCAATCAATCATCTATCACCAATCTATCATCTTTTATCTATCTATCTATATATCATCTATTTATTTATCTATCATCTATGTATCATCTATCTATGCATCTATCTATCTATCTATCTATCTATCTATCTATCTATCTATTTATCTATATCTCTATCTATATCTCTATCTATCATCTATCTATCATCTATCAATCATCTGTCTATCTATCTATCTATCTATCTATCTATATCTATCTATCTATCTATCTATCTATCTATCTATCTATCTATCTATCTATATCTCTATCTATCTATCTATCTATCTATCTATCTATCTATCTATATCTCTAGCTATCATCTATCTATCATCTATCTATCATGTATCATTCATCTATCTATCATCTATCAATCATCTATCAATCAATCATCTATCACCTATCTATCATCTTTTATCTATCTATCTATATATATATCATCTATTTATTTATCTATCATCTACGTATCATCTATCTATGCATCATCTATCTATCTATATCTATCTATCTATCTATCTATCTATCTATCTATCTATCTATCTATCATCTATCTCTATCATCTATCATCTGTTTATCATCTATCATTCATCTATCTATCATCTATCAATCATCTATCAATCAATCATCTATCACCTATCTATCATCATATATATATATATATATATATATATATATATATATATATATATATATATATAAAATCTATTTATTTATCTATCATCTATGTATCATCTATCTATGCATCATCTATCTATCTATATCTATCTATATCTATCTATCATCTATCTATCTATCTATCATCTATCTATGTATCCATCCATCCATCCATCCATCTATCTATCTATTGTAAAAATAATAATAATTTTCTGGGATAGAATGGCCAGATATTGGTGGCACAATATTTTCCCCAAGAACTAACAGTGAGAAAGGGAGCAAGATGTCCCATTTCTACCTTTAAAAACCCCAATTTTCTTCTCCATATATCCCAGTGAGAAATTCATTTTGCCAATGAATACATTTACCATTTTTAGATGCTTTGGGAAAAGTTGAAGCGTCGAGGCTGAAGAAAGCTTAAAAGTATAAAAGGCATTAGTTTACATACCAGAGGCTGACTACTCCCATTTACATTTTTTTAAAAAGTCTTTGGGGGGAAAAAGGGAAGGGAATCAAGATTTTGATCATCACAAACATAGGTCAGATAAAAAAACCAGGCAACCATCCGTACATTACAATGAATAGATAGGAGAAAGAATCTCAGCATACATAAATATACACCCATCCCTCCAGATTCTTAGCCTTTGTAGAAACTGGTTTTTTACTGAATCAAGAGTGATTGCAACAAACTTTGTTTAGTGATGTCAAAATGATGAACCGTTCATCAAGGTATCATTGCAAAAAAGGTCAATTATGGAATGGTATCGGGGCATCTGATGCAAATATGTACAGTAGATCACATGCCTCACCATTCTCAATCTGCCTCCTGTCAATGGTTGTCTGTATCTTCAATGAAATACCGTTCTTCAGGCCAAGTTCTTAACTTCCTGTGAAAATTTCAAGTTCCTAGAGCATTGTTTTTCAACCTTGGCAAATTTAAGATATGCATGCTGACTGGGGAACTCTGGTAGTTGAGGTCTAGATGCCTTAAAGTTATTAGGGTTCTAGAGAATGTTCTGGATGTTCTAGAGAAATTTCTAATGATGTTCTAGATAAGGATTGTTACAGGTTTTGGGGAATCACTTCTGACTTCTGATCACCATCCAAAGGTTATTGAGCAAATAACTCAAGAGTTTTCAATCTTGTTACAGCAACCATCATATCAATTAGAGATGTAAGTGATTGGGATGACCGACGTTGTACTCCAAATAATCTGGAGTGTCTCCAGGATATGGCAAGTGAAGTAATTACATTCCCCCTTCCTTAAAACTTGAGGAAATCATAGGATGGACACCATGGATGGAGTTCTAAGTAGCAACAATAAAATAATGCAGATATAGCTTCCTATTTAAAAATATGATTATGGCTCACACATAACACTAGGCAGGAATGAGGTTTGATTGTTATGCAAGAGGGATGTGGAAATCCAGCCAAGCTTTTGTTGTTGTTAGTTGTGAAGTCATGTCCAACCCATTACGACCCCATGGACAATGTTCCTCCAGGCCTTCCTGTCCTCTACCATCCTCTGGAGTCCATTTAAGCTCACGCTGACTCTTTCAGTGACTCCATCCAGCCACCTCGTTCTCTGTCGTCCCCTTCTTCTTTTGCCCTCAATCGTTCCCAGCATTAGGCTCTTCTCCAGTGAGTCCTCCTTTCTCATTAGGTGGCCAAAGTATTTGAGCTTCATCTTCAGGATCTGACCTTCTAAAGAGTAGTCAGGGTTGATCTCAGGAGTCTTCTCCATACAATTTTTTTTTAAAAAAAACATACACACGATTGTGGCTTGTTCCTCACATTGTGGCTTGGTGATACTGTGTGCAGGAATACATTAACAGAATGTGCTAAGTATTGGCCACTAATTCATGCAACGCTAGATGGGATTGTTGTCTTTGTTCTGATTTGTCTTTGTGCTACAATAAGCTGCCTCACCTGGCTCCCGGGAACACGAACAAAATAAGGATTAAAAAAGCAACTGGTGCACTAAAGTGCTCTCCAAATGAACACCAAGAATTGTGATAATAACAGATGAGTAGCTTCTATTTTGCTGTCAAGTGGCAGATGAACGTCAGTTGGCTACAATCAATTCAAATAATCAGGTGTCTTTGCAGGAAAATGCTCTCAATTTGAGGCTTTGGGGAAGGGCTGGGCAAATACAGTTATTCCCAATCACAAATATATTCTCATTCAATCTAACTTTCCCTTCATCAGCTGGCTCTCATCCAAGAGGTGGATGTAATAAATACCCAAATATATATTTTCTTTATTTCGTGTGCATGTGTATGTAGCATGATAAACATTATTGAAATTTAGCATGATTGCTGTTCTTGCTATTCTTACGCGAATATAGTAAATATCCAGATGTTTTGTTAAAGAAAATATTTTTTTTTCCTTTTGAAGCACTGAATACAGTACACATGGTTGCTATTGCTGCTATTATTAATACTGACTGCTTCGGTATTAATGAAAACGGGGATGAAATACAGGGGAATAAAATCTGATATGGAATAAAATCTGATATGGAGTTATAGATAGCATACTTACCTGATATGTGGAGGAAAAAACCTAAACAGGATTGTATTTTATCAGAAAGTCTCAAGACCATAGAAAACACTGGGCAGTGGGGGGGGGGGGAAACATGCCCAACCATTTTCTACATTGTTGTCAAGAAAAATATGTGTGTCCAGGAATGGAACTTAGTTTAGAAAAGTCAAGTTTACTTGTATGTCTTCTTCCTTGGTGAGATTTTGTATTTCTTTTTTTTTCCCCTTCTCTTTTTCTGCCTAATCACTCAAGTTTCACCTGAACGGAGCTGATATACAATCGAACCTAATTTGCCCTCTTCCAAGATCAAGAAGCTAATTAAAGAACACTGCTGTTAGTCCATGGAGGTTCTCAATCATCCAGGTTATGGTTGTCCCAAACCTGCTTTTTCCAAAAAGGAAACTAGACTTTCTTTTTCTGATTAACATCTGTTGTTTCTGATCCAAGAAGCTCCTTCAGTTCTTCAGAACTGACTGGACAACTGAAGACACTTCTTGGGTGAAAGAAGTTTCATTCAAGAAGAAAGTCCAGTTGAACTTTTGGAAAAAAAAACACCTTTGGGACAACTCTGCTATTGAGTTTCTGTTTAGAATAACAGCATTGGAAGGGACTTTGGAGGTCTTCTAGTCCAACCCCCTGCTTAGGCAGGAAACACTATACCGCTTCAGACAAATGGTTATCTAATCTCTTCTTAAAAACTTCCAATGTTGGAGAATCCACAACTTCGGGAGGGAAGTTGTTCCACTGATTAATTGTTCTCACTGTCAGGAAATTCCTCCTTAGTTCTAAGTTGCTTCTCTCCTTGATTAGTTTCCACCCATTGCTTCTTATTCTACCCTCAGGTGTTTTGGAGAATAGCTTGACTCCCTCTTCTTTGAGGCATCCCCTGAGATATCGCAACACTGGTATCATGTCTACCCTAGTCCTTCTTTTCATCAAATTAGACATACCCAGTTCCTGTTTGACACCAATGCATTCATTGCTTGTGAGAGCTGCTGTCTTCTCAATGAAGGTACACGAAGAGAGTCTTGTTATTTCTTTATCTCTGTGGTGAAGGATACCAGAATCACACCAATTATGGAGGCATTTCCTCCATTGGAGTACCAGATTAAATACAATTTTCTTTATTTCTTCATTATCTTTATTTATTTCCAGAGGTGAGCATGGCAAAGCAGTTGTATAACTGCGGCCACTGCAGAAGCCCTGCATGACCCAAAGGTGATGTGACCCAAACTTCTTCAGAAAGCCCAGTAGCCTTTAAAATAAAGGCACCTTGGGACAATCATGACCTGATTGAATGAGAACCTCCATAGACAGATGCCATGGATGTTTTCCTTCCTTCCTTCTTTCCTTCCTTCCTTCCTTCCTTCCTTCCTTCCTTCCTTCCTTCCTTCCTTCCTTCCTTCCTTCCTTCCTTCCTTCCTTTACTCCATTCCTTCCTCCCTCTCTCCTTTCCTCCATTCCATTCCTTCCTTCCTCCCTCCCTCCCTTCCCTCCTTTATTCCATTCTCCTTCCCTCCCTCCCTCCCTCCCTTCCATTGTGGATATTCGTTAGTCCCAAGTCAAGCACTCTACCACTGCCACCCTTTCCAGGTAGATCAGAAGGGAAACACAAGCAGAAGAGCTAATTCTATATTATTGTAAGGCTTCATTAACAGAATTGCAACTCTTCCTCCTTCTCTTTGACAAACTCATAAGTTAGGGAGGTTCTTTTCAGAGATTTTTTTTTATCTGCCCATTATGTAGCTGCAGGCTCTACCCTCTTTTATTTGAGCCTTCTTTAGACAGCATCTCTCTTCCCCCCACTCCCCACCCCCCACCCAAGTCATTCCCATATGCCATCCCCATCAGCCACACAAACAGAATTAGATAAGGATTTGCTTTGAAGGAGATTCAAGAAAATATCCAGGAGATTCCCAACAGACCGAAATGCTCTTTTTTTTCCTTCCCTTCCTCTATAATATTGAATGTAACCTTTTATGCTTATTCCTGTAAGTAAAGCAACGTATCTCCTTTTCCAAAAGACAAATTAGCACTTGTCACTCAGAGTAGATTACGTAGTAAATTTCATTACATCTGTCATTTATTTACCCTTTCTCATCCTCTTTCTACATAGAGAGAGACACATTTTATAGGGTATTATTATATACTTTACTCATTAAACATGAAACTCAGTCAACTGAACATTTAAAAATTGTTGTTGTTGTTGTTGTTGTTATCTTTATTTATTAAATATGAAACTCGGTCAACTGAACATTCAAAAATACATCACAAATACCATTGATGATGATGAAGATGATGATGGTGATGATGATGATGATGATTCTAGTTTTTTTTTTTTTTTTTTTTAATGGATGTAGTTAGGTTTCCCAACCTGCATTAATTCCTCTTTAAATATGAATGATATTAATGTCAGAGGCTTGTATTGTGAACAGTTTATCTCAGGCTACAAATGACAAATGGGGATAACAGGACCACAAGAATGACAGTCCTAAAATCCCTCCTTGAAAGACCAGCACAGAATATGCCACATATTCATCAAGCTAAGCAGCCACTTTCTTTTCTTTTCTTTTCTTTTCTTTTATTTTCTTTTCTTTTCTTTTCTTTTCTTTTCTTTTCTTTTCCTTTTTTTTTTTTTTTTTTGTGTGTGTGTCATCCAGGACTACGTGCCCCATAAAACTTGATCATGTTGGTATCTGGCTGGCTGGCTGGTTGAGTACAGCCTTTTGTGGCAGGAAGGATAATATCTCCCCCCTGCTGGCTTTTAAAAATAACAATAAACTTAGGGTAAAGAAGAATTTAGCAATGCCAAGACTACTAGGGTAAAACTAGGGAAGAGAGGGAGGGAGGGAGGGAGGGGAGGGAGGGGAGGGAGGGAGGGAGGGAGGGAGGGAGGGAGGGAAGGAAGGAAGGAAGGAAGGAAGGAAGGAAGGAAGGAAGGAAGGAAGGAAGGAAAGGAAGGAAGGAAAAGGGTTTTCATCTTGTCCAATGTTGGCCTGGAAAATATTTAAGGGTAAAAAAAAAAATAGAAAATAACTTCTAAGATTAAGGAAATCTGCTTTTTTGTGTTTTTAAGAGAACAAAGGCACCAAATCCTTAATTGTATAAAGGGGTCTCGTTATCCCTAATTTGGAGGTATCTTAGCATATCCTACAAAAAGGGGGCTGCTAAATTCTGGACCGGCAGAGCCATTTCCCCATCTCTGAGGGGTAAAAATTAAGGGAAGAGATTAAGGGAAGGAGAAGAGCAAAGAGGAGGAAGGGAAGGGGAGAGGGAGGGAAGAGGGAGAGAAAGAAGGAAGGAAAGAAAGAAGTAAAAAGAGGGAGGGAGGGAAGGAAGGAAAGAAGAAGACGGGAATAAGAGATGGAAGGGAAGAAAGGAGGGAGGGAGGGAAGAGGGAAGAAGGAAGGAAGGAAAGAAGGAAGGAAGGAAGGAAGGAAGGGAAAGGGAAAGGGAGTGCTTCTTCCATGCAAGAAATGGTAGGCACTGATGTTATTGTACATCCTGAATTTGCTGAAAAGGATATATATATGTTGCCTACATGCAATGGGAAACAAGTGGAATGCATTGTTCCCTTCAGCAACTTGTATTTCACTGGTAAATTTGTTTCTAGGCTGCACCACCATGTATACGTAACTGGGGAATATACATTCCTGAGCACAGTAGAGTTTACCGCTGAATATCCTACATGTAGTTTGGTGTTCAATTGGTTATTTGAGGTTTTTTTTTTTTTCTTTAGATGCTGAATCTAATTTTTCTCCTGTCTCACATTAGGGGTTCTAGGAGTGGATTGTTAAATTGTCCAATAGACCAGTGATTCTCAGTCTTAGCAGCTTGAAGACGTCTGGACTTCAATTCCCAGAATTCCCCAGGCAACTGTTTGTGTCTGGGGGAATTCTGGGATTTGAAATCCACACATCTTCAAGCTGCCACGGTTGAAAAAAATACTGAAATAGATAATATTCTACTTGAAAAGAGAGTGAAACCAAAGTTAATAGATCTACCCTTGGTACAACAGGCTGGGTATATTTTCTCGTCAATTTAACAGTGTGTTTATTTTGCAGATTTGCCCTCTATCACTTATACGCTTAGAAACAAACAAACAACAACAACAAAAAAAAACCCAACACCCTCAATATCTTAGAAATAGTACCTTGACAAAGGATGAAACATTTTCCAGTATTGATCGCTGAAACTTCAAAGCTCTTAGGTATTTACAGTTGTGCAGATGAATCTACATTTTTCCCTGTGTCAATTTCACATATATTGATTTTTTTTTGGCTACATCAAATGTCCTATGTCTTTTTTTAAACCGCCGAATAAGTCATTTATCATTTGCACTTTTTCTAATATGCGTACTGTGGTATGCAGCTTCGCCATATGTTCAGAATCAAACTTAATAGGCTCATTCTAAAAATACAAATTGCATGTAGATGTGCACATGTGCGTGCGCACACACATACACATCCAAAGACACACAGCTGACCTTCCTTCCTTCCTTCCTTCCTTCCCTCCCTCCCCTCCCTCCCTCTTCCTTTCTTCCTTCTTTCCTTCCTTCCTTCCCTCCCTCCTTCCTTGTTCCTTCCTTCCTTCTTTCCTTCCTTCCTTCCTTCCTTCCTTCCTTCCTTCCTTCCTTCCTTCCTTCCTTCCTTCCTTCCTTCCCTCCCTCCCTCCCTCCCTCCCTCCCTCCCTTCTCCTTTCTTCCTTCTTTCCTTCCTTCCTTCCCTCCCTCCTTCCCTTGTTCCTTCCTTCCTTCCTTCCTTCCCTCCCTCCCTCCCTCCCTCCCTCCCTCTTCCTTTCTTCCTTCCCCCCTTCTCCTTTCTTCCTTCTTTCCTTCCTTCCCTCCCTCCCTCCCTCCCTCCTTCCTTCCTTCCTTCCTTCCTTCCTTCCTTCCTTCCTTCCTTCCTTCCTTCCTTCCTTCTTTAATTTCAAACTGCATGTTTTATATAAATGTTGGGGCAAGTATTGGTTGTCCAAAAGGTGCTTTAGAGGCAACTGGACTTTCTGGTTTTTTTCTTTGAAGACATTTTGCTTCTCATCCACGAAGCTTCTTTGGCTCTGAAGCACCTTTGGAACAACCATGACCTGGATGATTGAGAATCTCCATAGACAAGTATTGGTGACTTTTAATAGGATCTTTTTCAACCACTTCTTCCGAATAGACCATGGTTTGAGACAACATGCCACTATGATCTGAACCAAATTGGGGTTTGAGTGAAGTTCTGGGCAACATCTTGGTTCAAAGGCAAAAAGGTTTTCTGGAGTTGAGTCTGCTCTATAGCCTCACCCTCACATTTTTAAGGATTGTAAAGTTGTCCTCCAGAACTACAGCCCAACCCAAGAGAAGCCATATTTGATTTAAAGAGTTGCAACTTCCTGTGTTCTAAAGTCCTGTTCCCCCTTCAGTTCCAAGGAACAAGTGATATCTATAGAATATGCCACAACTTAGCATGTCATAACTTAAAAAAAAAATCCTAAAATAAGTTGCATCTTTTCACTACAAAAAACAATCCACTAGAAGGAGGGATGGATAGAGAGAGAGAGAGAGAAACACAGAGAGAGAAGAGTAGGTGGCTCAGTGGCTAAGACACTGAGCTTGTTGATCAGAAAGGTGAGTAGTTTGATGGTTCAAATCCCTAGTACAGGTCTCCTGTGTGAGCAGGGGGTTGGACTAGATGACCTCCAAGGTCCCTTCCAACTGTTACTGTTAAAGATAGATAGATAGATAGATAGAGAGAGAGAGAGAGAGAGAGAGAGAGAGAGAGAGAGAGAGAGAGAGAGAGAGAGAGATTTGTGTGATGCTGTAAAAAAAAAAAAACCATTTGGCATGGAAAAAGTGCCCAGGATCTGTCCCTCTGTAGCAAATTGCTGGGTTTATGGGAAGAGAGGACATTTGAACCCTAGGCAGATGGGGAATTTAACTGAATTTAAACCAGCTTTGTATATTCTTATGCAGAGCGTTGGACCACCTGAGAATAATAAGGTGATGTAAGCCAAACTTCCCCATCATCAGAAGTGATGTGTTCACAGATGGTCTTCTTTCCATTGTTTTATTGGTGCTGACCCAAGTTACTGTTGATTTATCCATCTGTCTTTGGCCTGCAACGCATTGCAAAAAGCATAGCTAGGAAGCCTAAATGCATTACAAAAGTATTACATAGTTGGCTTGCATATATGTGGTGCATGATCCTCTATGAAATGGCTGACGTTTTACATCAACGTATCTAAATAGGAAAATCAGCCTGTCTATATGGAGTGTGGCACCTGGTTGTCATACTTTCTAATACAAATAAAACTAGTAGAATTAATCATAGTTACTAGATTCAATCAAGTTATATATTTCTAATAATGATATACATTTATATTAAATTGAAATCTGTCATTATTCAATCATCCCATATTTTCTCTTGTTATTACTTTTATTTTATTATATAAAAGTGTATACACTAATATTCCCCCTTCTCTTATTTCTATCACTTATTCTACCCTTTAATCATGTCACCCTTTATTAAAAGACCTTTTCTTTCTATCCTACTTAACTTCTAGTCGTGTCACCTACCTAAAAAAAAGAGGAGAGAGAGAGAAAGAAAGGGAAAAGCAAATCAGAACAACAAAGAGAAATCATCTATCCATCGTCTCTTGCCCGCTTCAATACTTTAATTGCTAACCCTAACCCATTCTTTAATAACTATATCCTACAAAATGAAAGCCAGACACATCCATTTGTAATAACCAAAAATACTTTGTAGCTCAGGTTTTAGATTTTGGCAGTGGTTTGTTCTCTAAGTGTGTTTCAATTTAATTTCTGAAGGTTTTGTTACCAGATTAGGTGACATCATTTGTCTCTGGGTTCTCTCCCTCCCCTCCCCCCCAGTTTTTTTTTGGGGGGGTTCTTTTCTTTTTGATACTTCTTCAAATCCTAATGGAAATGATTGATTGAGTTGGTTTTTCAGGTGAAAAATCCCAGCTTGGAATACCTTAGTGTTCCTTGTCTCCATCTCTTTGTGTGATTTATCATAACTGTTGTGGCTGCTTTCCAAATATATCAGATACTTTAGCATGGGAAGTTAAGGACCAAATTTATTTTGGGTAAAACTTCCACGCAAGTTGTTTTTCTCCTTGCAACTAATTACTGTTCAAATCCCTAGTTTTCCCAGTCTTACCTCTGTTGTTACGCTAACATTGTCCAAGGTCAGTTTGAAAGTTGAATAAACTCTTTGTCATAAAAGGTAAAGGTTCCCCCTCGCACATACAGTATGTGCTAGTCATTCCCGACTCTAGGGGGCAGTGCTCATCTCGGTTTCTAAACCGAAGAGCCAGTGTTGTCTGAAAACGTCTCTGTGGCCATGTGGCCAGCATGACTAAATGCCAAAGGCTGTTACCATCCCAAACTGGTCATTGAATTAGAATTTTAATGTAACCCAAAGGAAATGTGGTTATGTACTTTTTTTTAAAAAAAAAAATCTTTATTTTTATCCTGGTTTTATGCCTAAAGCAGGACTAGAACTCACCATCTCCTGGTGAAGTCACCAAGCTGGCTTTCATGCCTAAGGCAGGACTAGAACTCACCATCTCTTTGTGATTGGTCCTAAGTCACCAAGCTGACTTTCATGCCTAAAATGGGACTAAGGCTTTTAGCCCAATGCCTTCAACCCCTAGACAAACTGGCTCCCATTTAATAATCAAAAGTAAGTTATTCTCGGATATTTTTCCTAACCTTCCAGTTTAATCTCTCATCCTGTTTGACTGCCAGCTTCAAATCTTAGTTTAATTTCAACCTCCTTTAGTTTAATTTAGTTTTGCTTTGTTTGAGATCAGCCAAAGACAATTAGGTGCTGCCATGTAGAATTGTACGGTCCATCTCCAGAAGCATCCTGAACTAAAGGCGATACTTCGCTTGAGTTGAAGAACATTTCAGCTGCTGTTTTATAAAGCACAGACAATGCAGCAAATTGGATATAAGTGGTGACGCTGTGAGAAGTCTGGGAGGCCTTATAACAGGCTAACAGTCCCCAAAGCTTGTTACAAATATTTAAAAAATCAGGGCAATAAAACATATTTATCACTTGCCTTGTCATTTTAATCATGTTTACAAATGCATTTTGTTTTCAATTAAGTGAAGGTGAAGTCTTTTGCTGCCTGTCGCAAAGATAGTGCCGTCGTAATTACTTCCTTGCATAGTTTTATTGCACTTAATTTTGCTGTTATCTCACATAATTATGCATTTCCAATTATCCTCCCCCCTTCTCCCCCCCACCATTGAGTTTCAATGATTATTTAATTTGGAGCAATTTTAAAAAAAAGATCTCACAAGTTGAAGAACTCCCCTAGACAACAATATCATCTGTCTAAATACCCAAAGCAAGTTGGAAGGATTCCATGGCATCAGACAACAGGATTCAAAGTTTTCCTTTGGGATAATTAGCCATATAGACTGAATTAAAATTATGATGACTATTGACAAAATTAGATGGCGGGGAGCACACAATGTCAACATGAAAATAGCTGCATTGGCTGTAGCTCTGTACAGATCTTTTGACTATTTTCAAATACCATATTTTTCAGAGTATAAGACGCACCGGAGTATAAAATGCACCTTAGTTTTTGGGGAGGAAAATAGGAAAAAAAAATATCTGCCTACCAGGTATTCCTCTGGCTAGCATTCTTAGTCTGGTCAGCTTCAGTACATTAGTTTGCTGGTTTTGAGCACACACGAGCCAGGTTGGGGATAAAAAACAGCTTCTATAGCACAGCTGATCATTGGAGAGAGAAGCAATGAGAAAAGCAGGTGAAGCACGGAAGATTGCTTCACTCACTAGCACCTCGTTAGGGCTAAAAAAAAGCTTCAAAAAAGCTACATTGAGAGTATAAGACGCACCCAAATTTTCAGCCTCTTTCAGGGGAAAAAAGTGTGTCTTATACTCCGAAAAATATGGTAGCTCATTCGATTTCTACATCAGTTTGCAAATACTTTGGCAAAGATTATTGTCAGAATATTCATGACTGGGAAGACATGGTAACAAGGTCAGCCAATGAATAGGCATAGCAACTAGCCAATTGACAGCTGAGACAGACTGGAGCCAGGGCGTATCTTAGTCTGCAGCTTCTGATTCTGTGCAGAGAAACAAAACTGAAACCAGTGAGTGTTAAGCTCTGAGCTGTACTCTGTGTGTGTGAACATGTCTGCTGATCTGAGCTGAAGAACCACTGTTGGTATTGTAAATTTATTTCATGTATTATTGTGAATATAAAGAAGTTAATGAATCCTGCTGAATCAGTTTATCTGTGTGTGCTTCTGGATTTGATTTTTGCAACAAACTCTGACAATTATGTATTAAATTTAACGCACACTCAACATGTTGTGCTGCCCCACTCACTCACTCACACACATGCTCACAGGTGTGGTTTAGAGAGTTTATTAATGTTCCCCAGCAATTCTCTTCGCCCAACCTCATAATTCCCCCAAATAAATTGAGCCACAAGGTTAGTTCACAAGGCAATGGCCAATAGTCCATAAAACAATGGAAGGTTGCTCCAACAAGTAAGTCCACCAAATAAATTTAAATCCATGAGGCAAAACTGAAAGTACATCCATGACAGCTCACTTGGCAAGAGAAGTTCAGAATCTCCAAGGCACAAAGTCCAGCAGGAAGCACAAGGAACAAACACACACAGCAAGGAACCAAACATGTTGTTCCCATCAACAACTCCCTCTGCCTCACATCGTAAATAGCTTTCTGGTGCAGTCTGTCAAGACAGGCAGGGCCTTCTCCTGAGTAATCTGGCAGATCTCTGTTGCTCTTGTCTTTTCTCTGCCCTGCATGCTCTTGGATCCACCATGGAAGGCAGTTCCTTGCTCCTCTTCACTGACCATCCATCCCTGCAAGCTGTCCCCAGCCAAAGCTCCCTGTAAAACTCTTTTGACCGGTTGTTCAGAATCATTAATTAACCCAGTTCCTGACAAGCCAGGAATTACCTCATCCTCCCTTTAGCTGGCCTCTGAGGAAGAATCTGAGGATTCATTCAAGAGAGACATCACACGTGTATGCATAACTTTAACTTGGTTAACAAAACAGCTTGCTATGTTCTTATAAAGATGTTATGCCCAAACAACCATGCCTTATTTTGATGGTTACCCAACATGGTGAGACTATAGTTAAGTTCCTGGAACACATGAAATGACAAACTTCTCTATGCATTACAAATCTATTAAGAATCTACATTTTTTTTAGAACTCTGTTGCATTTTGTTTAAAGAAAGTCATGTTAAAGAGCTGTTCGGCTTAAACATCTCTTTATTTATTTTTTTTTCTAGTTGGGTGGGTGAAATTTAATTTATCTCCTAAGGATGAAGCCTTTATCAAATTCACTTCTATTTTCAAGTACATCCATTAGGTAATGTTGAAAAGTATATTTGCTTGCTTTAAAAAACAAAAGCCCCAAGTTAGCAAAAATGTATAATTAATTCAGATTTTTGTATACCTGTATTTCTAAGCATAGTGAGGTAATCCGCATGAAAAAAAATTACTTTGATAGAATCTCATTTAATTTCTCCTGTCTGGCCCCATTTATATAAAACCTAACTTTTACATTTGATATAAATTTACTTCTAAGTTTATCAGTCAAGGGTTAGATTTTGCTGTAGAACCTAATCAGTAAAATATCTTCGGTGACAGATAAGAACACGTCACCCAACAATAAGCAACAATAAGAAGAAGAAGAAAGAAACTTTGTTCTGAAACAAGTATCTAAAATATATTTTTTTCTTACAAATTAGATTATTAAGGAGTCAATTATATAATTAGTACTTAATAACGGCATTTTCTGGATCATTTCTTTCAAACAGAACCCAGTTGTAATTAGATTGCATTAATGCATTACGATTAAGCTTCTGTGAAAAGCTGCTTGACTTGTAATCATGCCTACATGTGCTAACAGTGATCCATGTCAGGAGTTAATGCTTTCTTCTCTTCCCTATCCTGTCTCCATGCTGCTTGTCTTTAATCATGAAGCTGGTGTTTCCTGTGCACATTACAGAATCAAAAGAAGGAGATATTTCAAAGCAAAGTGGGGAAAAAACAGTTCATGTTTGTACACAATAATGAGGACGAGAGCTTTAAAGATCTGGTGGCATGGCTTGCTCTTTGTCGCCTCTTGCAAATGCATCGGTCCAGATCACCAGGGTGCTTTCTTTTCCCCATATTTCTCAGCTAAAGGAAAGTTATCTAGAACAGGGGTTTCCAACCCTGGCAACTTTAAGACTTGTGGACTTTAACTCCTTTTATTAGGTTCGCCTGATTTACCAGTTGCGTCCCTTTCTGGACCAGGATGCCCTGTGCACAGTCACTCATGCCCTCGTCATGTCCTGTCTGGACTACTGTAACACTCTCTACATGGGGCTCCCCTTGAAGGGCACCCAGAGACTTCAACTGGTCCAGAATGTAGCCGCGCAGGCTATTATGGGTACGCCTCGGCACACTGATGTGACACCTCTCCTGCACGAGCTGCACTGGCTCCCAGTGGTCTTCCGGGTGCAGTTCAAGGTGATGATCACCATTTTTAAAGTGCTCCATGGCTTAGGACCCGGATACCTACAGGATCGCCTTCTGCCACCCATAGCCTCCCACTGACCAACACGGTCCCACAGAGAAGGGCTCTTCAGGGTGCCATCGGTAAAACAATGTAGACTGGTGACCCCCAGGGGGAGAGCCTTCTCTGTGGGGGCACCCGCCCTCTGGAATGAACTGCCCCCTGGGATATGTATGATTCCCGATCTCCGTACCTTTCGCCGGGCCCTTAAGACCCTGCTATTTCAAAAGGCTGCCCTGACTGAATAAGAATCAGGATGGGGTATTTTAAATTTGTGGGTTTTAACTGACAGGACCAAATTTATTTAATTTTGTTTTAAATTGTTTGTTTTTTTTAATTTTGTATTGTATATTGTTTATAACATGGCTGTGCACCGCCCTGTGTCCTTCAGGAGGATGGCATAAAAATCTAATAAATAATAATAATAAAATAGTAATAACTCTGAGAATTCCTCAGCCAGCAAAGCTAAGCCAGCAAAGAACTCTGGGAGTTGAAGTCCACAAGTCTTAAAGTTGTCAAGGTTGGAGACCCCTGATCTAGAATAAAGGTATAGATCTCTGCTCTGCTTCAGGCCAGTACTGTAGAAGAAGACTCCTTCTCTAAAGCGTTGGTGGAACTGGGTAGGTTCCCAACTTTATTTATTTATTTATTTATATTGTCGAGTATGTATTAGATAATATATATACAGTAAGCATGAATTGAATACATAAAATGAATACACTTAAAGGAAACATTAGGACAGGGATGGTAGGCACGCTGGTGCTCTTATGCATGCCCCTTACAGACCTCTTAGGAAAGGGGTGAGGTCAACAGTAGACAGTCTAGGGTTAAAATTTTGGGGTTTGGGAATGAAACCACAGAGTCAGGTAGTGCATTCCAGGCATTGACCACTCTGTTGCTGAAGTCGTATTTTCTGCAATCGAGTTTGGAGTGGTTCACTTTAAGTTTGTACCTATTGTGTTCTTGTGTATTGTTGTGGTTGAATGCAGTTTGTTGTAGTTGTTCAGTCACTAAGCTATGTCCCTGTGACCCCATGGGCCATAACATGGACCACTCCTCTATCTTCCACTATCTCCTGCAGTCCACCTAAATCCATGCCCATTGCATTGATGATACTATCTAACCATCTCATCCCCCACAATCCCCTTTTCTTCTTTCTTTCACTCTTTCCCAAAATCACAATCTTTTCCAATCAGCATTGAAGTTGAAAGATTTTCGGATAGATGATAGATAGATAGATAGATAGATAGATAGATAGATAGATAGATAGATAGATAGGGAGGGAGGGAGGGAGGGAGGGAGGGAGGGAGGGAGGGAGAGAGAGAGAGAGAGAGAGAGAGAGAGAGAGAGAGAGAGAGAGAGAGAGAGAGAGAGAGAGAAAAGTGATTTCTGGCTTGCAAGATTCTGGTAATATAACCTTACAGTAAAGATAGCATTAATACACATTGTTTGTGTACACACAAGGTTAATATTAGTTTATTATTTCTGACTGCAAATTAAATTGTTTGCCAAAAAAGAAGATTTAATTATACATGCACCTTCTTTCTTTCACCAGAAAGTTTGGCAAAACTTAAACTTTTCAAATGCTACACACGGGCAAGCTTTCTCACTACAGCCCAGGCTACAGCCAAAGCTTTCCCAACTGCCTATATGATCCTTCTAAGTCTGCACTACTATTAATCTTCTCATTGTTCCTATCACCCATCTCCTCCCACTTATGACTGTATGACTGTAGCCTTGTTGCTGGTATCCTTACAATTTATATTGACTGTTTCCTAGTATGGTTTGATTGCTTATTTGTACCCTATGACTATCATTAAGTGTGGTACCTTATGATTCTTGATGAATGTATCTTTTCTTTTATGTATACTGAGAGCATATGCACCAAGACAAATTCCTTGTGTGTCCAATCACACTTGGCCAAAGAAGAATTCTATTCTATTCTATTCTATTCTGTTCTGTTCTGTTCTGTTCTGTTCTGTTCTGTTCTGTTCTGTTCTATTCTATTCTATTCTATTCTATTCTATTCTATTCTACTCTACTCTACTCTACTCTACTCTACTCTACTCTACTCTACTCTACTCTATATTCTATATTCTATATTCTATATTCTATATTCTATATTCTATATTCTATTCTATTTTATTCTATGATAAATGTATTTTTATGATGATTATGTTCATGATTTATCACTTATATCTTTTATGTACACTGAGAGCTTATGCGCCAAAGACAAATTCCTTGTGTGTCCATAGAACTATGTTCTATGTTCTTCCAAAATACCCTAATGTATCTTGGAATGCATTGAAGCGATTACGGCCCTTCTCCTTTATACGGAGAACTTGCCTTGACCAAATTTGAAGCCTGGGGAGAGAAATATTGAAACTCTCCGTTAAAATTTAATAGCTGATATGAGATCATGTAGCTGTGTGTGTGAAAACATTAGGAGGAAGCGAGGAACAATCTTTTCTGTTGTACACAAGTAATGTGCAGAGCTCACAGCTGGAACGGAATACAGATTGTTAGTCACCACAGTGTTTCAAGTCATTCCCCAGCAACAGAGGATACTAAGGGCACTGAGAGAGAGAGAGAGAGAGAATGAGGGAGTAATTTGTCAGGCGAATTCAAGGAACTTCTGTTCCCTGCATCTTGCCATTCCCTGCCTCATATATTTCAATGCTACCTTCCCATTTTATACAATAAAAAGAGTGCGAGTGAGAGAGTGAAATAGCTCCAGCTTTGCTTTTGAAATCAGTCCAGGGAGCAGCAAATGGAAGGAGTAAGGGAAGAAGAGTTGACAGCTTGTGAGGAGGGAGATAGCTAGGTGCTAGCTATCAGATTAGAATGATAGATAGATAGATAGAGGATAGATAGATAGATAGATAGATAGATAGATAGATAGAGGATGGATAGATAGATAGATAGATAGATAGATAGATAGATAGATAGATAGATAGATGTAGATTGATAGATAATTGATAGATGGGTGGTAGGTAGATGATAGGTGGATGATAGAGAGAAAGATGGCTGGCGGCTGGCTGAATATATTGGCAGATGGATGGATAGTTAGATTGATTAATTGATGATAGATAGATAGATGATTGACAGATAGATAATTGATAGATGGACAATAGGTGGATGATAGAGAGAAAAATGGCTGGCTGGCTGGCTGGATAGATTGACGGATGGATAGTTAGACTGATTAATTGATGATGGATGGATAGATAGATAGATAGATAGATAGATAGATAGATAGATAGATGAAAGATAGATGATAGATAGATGGTTGATAAGAGGATGATAGAGAGAGATAGCTGATGGCTGGATAGATTGACGGATGGATAGTTAGGTTGATTAATTGATGATGGCTGGGGGCCATGGTCCAGTTCGGGAGCGTGGCCAGCCAGCAATTGCTACTGGTACAGTGAACTAGCCCCAATCTCATCTACGGGTCTTCCTGAACCAGTCCAAACCGGTAGCATTTCACCCCTGCACTGATCCTATGTCTCTTATCATACTGACATTTCTTCCACAAAACTGAAAAAAGATGATGTGATCTATCTATCTGTCTATCTATCATCTATCTATCTATCTATCTATCTATCTATCTATCTATCTATCTATCTATCTATCCTCTATTTATGCTCAAAAATCTACAGTTTTAAATCTTCCTCTTACATGCTTGTGGAACAGATGACGTATTATTTGGTGGAAGCTTTGGATAGCATTATTTGATCCCAACACTCTTCTTCTAACACTTATTTTGATTTATCTCCCTCCTTCATTTATGTTTGGTGATGATAAAATAGAAGTGGAAAAGATGCATCACAACGTGAAGCATGTTTTTCCCTTCCAGGTGTTCATCTGTCATGATGCATATTTCACTTTTTTTTCCCCTTGATGAGAAGGATTAAATTTCTATCCTTTACTGCATCCACAAGCCATTTGTATAGTCTTCATCTAGCCCCAAACCAAGGAAGATCCATCAAGTTCAATGAGAGCTTCCTTACCTGTCAAACTTGAACTATGGCAGTTATGAACTATACTTGTCTTTCCTGTTAGCACCAAATCTGATTCAAACTGCACAGTCGGTAGACATCTTGACTTTAACCAAATAATGTCTTTCATCTGGCATATTGAGAACTAAGATCCATCTTCTTATCATAACAGTGGTTCAAGGTGTTGGTTTTTGTCTTCATGGCATGGAACCAGGTTATCTGAGGAAACATCTCACCCTAATGGAATTGCTGTACCCACACTGGCTGAAGGGGCATGCTACAGATCCGTTTGGTCAAGGAATCATGGCTGTTGGCTTCCAGAAGAGTATTTTCTGCCAGAGCTCCCACCCTCTTGAAAAGGGGTCTACAACCTTAAACACTCAAAGAGCCATTTGGACCCATTTCCCACAGAAAAGAAAACACCGGGAGCCACAAAACCCTTCCTGTGCCTGACTATTTCTTAAGCGGCTACAAAACTAACATATGTAGTTGAATTAAATGTTCTGTTTTCTTCTGAAACTTTTCTTTTCTTGGATTTATCCATGGTTGGCCTACCAGGGATTGAAAAACTCAATAAATCATATGCTGGTGGGTGTCACACATTGGTGATTGTGACGCATATTTCGAATGACAGGGAGCTACAGCAGAGGGGTAAAAGAGCCACATGTAGCTCCAGAGCCACAGGTTGCTGACCCCTGCTTTGGAACAATGTCCTACCTGTAAATGAGTACTTTAATTTCAACTGTAATAACACAATTGTAATAACACAGAGAGCCTGAGTAGCGTAGGGGGCTAATGCCTCCTACTAAAGGCAGCCATCCAGTTGCCTGCAATTTCAGTCCTAGCCAGGCTCAAGGTTGACTCAGCCTTCCATCCTTTCTAAGTGGGTAAATTGAGGACCCAGTTTGTGGAGGCAATAAGCTGACTTTGTATAAATATACGAAAGTATGAAGGCTATTGCTTATCGCATTGTAAGCCGCCCTGAGTCTCCGGAGAAAGGCAGCATATAAATCAAATTAAAAACAAAAACAAAACAAAACAAAAACAAAGGCTCTCAATAGATTCAAACTCAATGCAATTTGCTCTAATCCTGATTGTATGACTTCTGTAATAGCGTAGTAAATGTCTGGAACACTCTACCTAATCCTTTTGTTAGTGTCTCAAACCCTCCCATACCATTTACCTTAAACTGTCTACTGTGGACCTTTCATGTTTCTTAAGAGGTCCCTAAGGGGGCATGCATAAGTTCATCAGCGTGCCTACCATCCTTGTCCTACTGTCCCCATTTATATGTAATCATTCTATGTGTTTATGGGTATGTTTTGCTTATTTATTTCCTTTTATATGTGTCCATGTCTGTGTCTACACTATTACTTGTTTCCTTGTACTTGTTGACAAACCAACCAACCAACAAACAAATGTGTCCCCAAGATGAGATCCGCACCCACCCTCCTGACCTCCAGTAAAGCCGTGGCTATGCCAATTAGCCCGGGGTCTCTGTGGGGTGTGTCTTATAGAGTTGGTTAATGAATTAAGATAAGACCCCAACTTTTGTTTTTGTTTTTTTTTTTTAAATTTGATTTATATGCTGCCCATCTCCGGAGACTCAGGGCGGCTTACAATGCATTAAGCAACTTCCTCCCCATCTCCATCTTACTCTCTTCCTCACCATCTTTGCCACTTTTACTTCAAATATAATGTCACTATTTATTGTTTTCATATTCTTTCTTTCTTTCTTTCTTTCTTTCTTTCTTTCTTTCTTTCTTTCTTTCTTTCTTTCTTTCTTTCTTTCTTTCTTTCTTTCTTTCTTTCTTTCTTAGTTCAATTTATATGCCGCCCTTCTCCGGAAACTCAGGGCGGCTTACAATGCATTAAGCAATAGCCTTCATACTTTTGTATATACCTGCTTAGTAGGGCTTTTCCCATCACCCCAGCAGTGTTCTTTTTCATACACAATCAGCTTATTGCCCCCACAATCTGGGTCCTCATTTTACCTACCTCGATGGAGGATGGAAGGCTGAGTCAACCTTGAGCCTGGTGAGATTCGAACTCGCAGTAATTGTAGGCAGCTGGTGTTACTTCACAGTACTTTAGTCTGCCTAGCTACCAAGGCTCTTATTGGCGTTTAACCAAGATAACACAGTTGGAAGGGACCTTGGAGATCTTCTAATCCGACCCTCTGCTGAAGCACGAGACCCTGTATCAGTGTTGGCGAACATTTTTGGCACCCAATGCTGAAATGGGAGCGCACGCATACCAGAAACTGGAATATCATCTTCCCGGCACACGCACGTGCACCGGGTGGCTGCTTTTCTGTTTTTTTTTTTTTTTTAAATTTCATTTATATGCCGCCCTTCTCTGGAGACTCAGGGCGGCTTACAATGCGTTAAGCAATAGCCTTCATACTTTTGTATATATTTTATACAAAGTCAGCTTATTGCCCCCACAAACTGGGTCCTCAATTTACCCACCTTAGAAAGGATGGAAGGCTGAGTCGACCTTGAGCCTGGCTAGGATTGAACTCGCAGAATTACAGGCAGCTGGATGTTAATTGCTGCCTTTAGTAGGAGGCATTAGCCCCCTACGCTACTCAGGCGTAGAAACTCAGGTTTCTGCTGCTCCCACACATGTGAAGACCAGCTGGCCAGAACTTGGAAAAGCAGCAGGCGATTGCTCTGCGTACCTGGAGAGATGGCTCTGTGTGCTACTTCTGGCACGCATGCCATAGGTTTGCCATCACAGCCCTATACCATTTCAGACAAGTGACTGTCCAGTCTCTTCTTAAAAACCTCCTTGAGTGTTCAGCCGGTTCTGGAGAACTGGTAGCGGAAAGTTTGAGCAGTTCAGAGAACCAGCAAATGCGACCTCTGGCTGGCCCCAGATTGGGGTGGGAATGGAGATTTTTCAAAATTCTTTCCCCAGGAGTGGGCAGGAAATGCAGTTTTTGTGGTATCCTTCCCCTGCCATGCCCACCAAGCCATGCCCGCCAGGCCACAACATGCCCACCAAGCCATGCCCACAGAACCAGTAGTAAAAAAAAATTGAATTTCACCACTGACCTAGAGTTACTTTGGCAAGATGGGGGTATGTAGGTCTAATACATACATACATACATACATACATACATACATACATACATACATACGTAAGTAAGTAAGTAAGTAAGTAAGTAAGTAAGTAAGTAAGTAAGTAACAGTGTGTTCCATTTTTAATGTTATTTCTAAACTCGATTGATACTGATCACAAGGCAGAACTGAGACTTTCCTTCCTGTCTACCCTTGTCTCTTCCTCCCTCCCACAGTCCAAAATCCATCTTCTCTTAAATTGATCAGATTGTCCATGCTCTCGGATCAATGGTTGGCAATTTGCAAGCTGTACTGCAGATAAAGTTGTCACATTTTGGCAGCCTGATCGCTGCCACTCAGCAGAGGAGATGGGTCCCCTTTCAGGCAGATGAAGGAAGAGAAGAGAGAGAAATGTAAAAGGTGTATTTTGGGGACTGGGAAGGTAGACCAGCTTTCTTGAATGAAAGCGTGCACAAATTTCAAATTGCACAGCTTTGCAATTGGTCGGTGCATCTTCCAAGCAGTATCTACTGGAATGTTGTTAGATGGAATGGAGTGGAGTGGAGTGGAGTGGAGTGGAGTGGAGTGGAGTGGAGTGGAGTGGAGTGGAGTGGAGTAGAGTAGAGTAGAGTAGAGTAGAGTAGAATAGAATAGAATAGAATAGAATAGAATAGAATAGAATAGAATAGAATAGAATAGAATAGAATAGAATAGAATAGAATAGAATAGAATAGGGAGAGGAGAGGAGAGGAGAGGAGAGGAGAGGAGAGGAGAATAGAATAGAATAGAATAGAATAGAATAGAATAGAATAGAATAGAATAGAATAGAATAGAATAGAATAGAATAGAATAGAATAGAATAGAATAGAATTCTTTATTGGCCAAGTGTGATTGGGCACACAAGGAATTTGTCTTGGTGCATACGCTCTCGGAGTACATAAAAGAAAAGATACATTTGTCAAGAATCATAAGGTACAACACTTAATGATACTCTTAGGGAACAAATAAGCAATCAAATTATATTAGGAAACAATCACTATAAATTGTAAGGATATCAGCAACAAGGTTATAGTCATACAGTCATAAGTGGGAGGAGATGGGTGAAGAAATCTTTACCTGCCTTTCTTGGGGAACCAATGAGATAATGTCATTCTTTCGAAGGGGGCAGCTTTTGTTCAACCCTAAAAAGAAATTGGCTGAGACTGGAGCGGTTTTGAATTAGACCAGTCAGCAATAAAAAAAGCATGGATGAAGCTGAGGAGTCAATTTGTACCAAACAGAGACAATGGACAGGAGAAGGACCAGTTTTGTAATTATTCTGCAGGGACAGCAGAAGAGCAGAATCGCTGCTATTGACCAAAGAAAGTTAGGTTTTTGTGGTTTCTAGTGTGAATTGCTAATTGACGTACCTCGGAAAAGAAATTGCACTTGTAAAAAGTCAAAGTTCTTTGGATGGGGAAAAGAATTTGTAAAGCAAAAGAGCTGGTTGGCCCAACATCATGCATGGTTGCTGATTAAGTGTTTGCTCTGTTTTTGCTTATTCCTTGTCTCTTGCTATGGTCAATATTGACCAGACTTTTCTATGGATCCCTTTTTGTGTGTTTCTCCTTCCCTCTCCCCCTTTCTCCTTCTTCATATTTCTAATTCCCATGAAAAAACAAAATTCTTCCAAGGTTACGACCGTCTATGGTTATTGCAGGAACCAGATTGGTACAATGTGACTGAAGACATAAGTTGTGTTTGGCTGAAGATATAGCAGTAGCCGTGATTTTTGCTTGAGGAATAGCAGTAGCACTTAGACTTATATACCGCTTCACACTGCTTTTACAGCCCTCTCTAAGTGGTTTACAGAATCAACATATTGCCCCGCAACAATCTGCGTCCTCATTTTACCCACCTCAGAAGGACGGAAGGCTGAGTCAACCTTAAGTCGGTGAGACTCGAACTGCTAGCAGCCAGCAGTCAGCAGAAGGAGCCTGCAGTACTGCATTCTGACCACTGCGCCAATGGTGGGGTTCAAATTTTTTTACTACTGGTTCTGTGGGTGTGGCTTGTTGGGTGTGGCTTGGTAGGTGTGGCAGGGGAAGGATACTATAAAATCTCCATATCCTCCCCACTCCACGGGAAGGATACTGCCAAATCCCCACTCCATCCTGATCAGCTGGGACTTGGGAGGCAGAGAATAGATGGGGGCGGGGCCAGTCAGAGGTGATATTTACTAGTCCTCTGATCTGCTCAAACTTTCCACTCCCAGTTCTCCAGAACTGGTCAGAACCTGCTGAATACCAGCTCTGCACCGCACCACCATGGCTCTTAATGCCTGAGTAAAGCTGTGTTGTAGTCTAAATGCATCAGAAAATTTTCTGTCCCCTAACTACAAATTTCCTCCCCAACTGCCACACCTCAGGCAGAATTTACTCTTTTGTTTCTACAAGCCAGAGCAGCGGTGGTTTTCAGCAGCTTCTGACCAGTTCCGGAAAACTGGTAGCGGAAATTTTGAGTAGTTCAGAGAACCGGTAGTAAAAATTCTGACTGGCCCCAGCCCCATCTATTCTCTGCCTCCCGAGTCCCAGCTTATTGAGAGGAAATGGGGATTTTGCAGTAACCTTCCCCTGTATTGGGAAGGGAATGGAGATTTTGCAGTATTCTTCTCCTGACACGCTCACCAAGCCACGCCCATAGAACCGGTAGTAAAAAATTTTGAAACCCACCACTGAGCCAGAGGTCCCTAAATGTTTCAGCTCTTCGTTGACACCCTTCATGACTTTTCTACCTCCTTATGTGTGCTCTGCACCCTCTACTTGCTTGCTGTGTATAGACAACCAGTACAAATACACAATTGCAATGATGTCTTGCTCAAATCATTTGGGGGAAGACATCGGGGGTCCCCTAATATTTTCCCAGTATTCATTCAAGATGTCAGTAATGGTCAGGGCCAGAAAGTCAGTCCTTATAACATTAGGATAAGAATCATGAGGGAGAAAGGGATGAAGTTTATTTTGCTCTAGGAGCAGTGGAGGAGCAGAGTAGGCTCACAGGCAGCCCGGCGAAAGCTGACAGAAATTGTTTATATAATTCCTCCAATTTGTTCCTCTTAATGAAACAGCATAAGGTTTCGAGTGAGTGTTAATTAACACGAGAGTGCCTGTCTAACAATTCTGCCTGTTAAAAAAAAAAAAAAAAAGGCTTTCCTTGCCCAGATCGATGGCAGACTGCATGGGGATCAACTGGCATTACTGGGACTTTAGAAAATTACTTTTTTTGTAAAAAAAAAAAAAAAAAAAAAAAAAACACCCTGGATTTCTCAATTGCACAGTCACCTTTTCACCAATCTCCATGGCACATTTCATCTCCTGGAAAGTAAGACAGAGTAAACTTGATTAATGCAAGAGCTCTCCATTCCATTAGCTTAAGCCAGTCAGCTCTGACCATTAATAATTACAATATTGCCATTCTTCCCATCTGATTGTCAGGTTCCAAGAAATGCACCAGGGATGAAATGCTACCGGTTCAGACCAGTTCGTTTGAACCAGTGGTAAAAAACATTACCGGTTTGGGTGAACCAGTATTTCCGATGATCAGCTGTGCAACAATCAGCTGTGGCACGCGATTTATATTCGCTAGAAAACAGGAAATCCTGCTTTCTAGCAAATCTAAACCGTGGAACACAGCTGTCCTGCCCCCTGCTGTTCTACTTACCTTTGCAGATGCAGAAAAGGCTTCTTAATCCTCCTTTTTCAGTGCTGCGCAGTAGGTCCTGTGGTGCGCATGCATGCAAAGAATGCATTTGGGGCACACCATGCATGTGCCTGCGAAGCAAAGTGGTAGCGAAGTGAACTTGTAGCAGACTTCAGAGCTTTCCATCCCTGTAATGCACCCATCACAAACCGAACTCCGAGGTATTTTATTTACTCAAAGAAGAAATGTATTTAGATACATCATCTTGGCACTAACTGGTGGAAAGCCAGTACTAAAAGTCCCTGGGCTTTCCATCCCACTATAAGTAAGAGTTTCTCAGTTTTCCAAAACAATATATCAACATTGTCCAACCAGGTTGAGGGCTGGTTGCTTGGCAACTTCACTCCTCCTATTCTGGTCAGCCAGCTGTTGGAATGTATCTGACTCATCGGCTAGCTATGGTGCTTTGGTTGAAGACTCCATCCACCTCAGCTCTCTGTGTCAAGCTGAATTCATGTGAGAATACATCGGGTTATAAACAATCCTACAACCTGGTCAGATTCAGGTTTGACACTGATTACCATTAAAATATATAATCTTTAGTATTAGACCATATTCCAGTCAAGGAACAACCAACTCAGACAAACCACAGAATAGTTAAACAACAACCTAATCAGGGAACCATGAAGAACAGTCTCACCAACACCAGCAGGGCAAGCCACTAGAAAATAAAGAGAGCAAATCCTATTCCCTTTTAGCACTGATGATGTTATCTAGTTGGGTCATGAAACATCTTCAAGAAAACCACCAAGCTCAGAGAGCATCAAGGACTCCATAATAAGTAAATAAATGAGATAATGTCTGCCCTACCAAAAAGGACCCCGCAAGCTACTGTATATGTAAACAGGGATTTAACCCCACTCCCTTCTAATACTGATGTTGTTACCAAGCTTGGTAATGAAACATCTGTGAGAAAACAACCAAGTTCAGACATTAGGGGCCACATTAAACACTATTTTACTCTAGAATTTTAAGGATAATCTATGCCCTGTTTTGCTTTCCCTTTTTTCTTCTCCTTCTCTTCCCAGAGACTGTTATCTCCAGTCCTTGCTGAAGGAGAAAGGAGAAAAGCAATGCCAGTGAACTTTTTGGCTACTTCTTGACATTGGAGATTGAATCTTCCTTCTCCTTGGTGAAACGTTCTATATGACCGGAAACCCTGATAAGATCTAGTTTGCAATTGTGCATTGATTTATAAAGGTGTTCAGCTGAAATTCATTTTTCCCCCCTTAAAATTAAATAAATGTACTTCGGCGTGGGATGGGCTAAAATATACCTTTATTTGATATATGTTAAATACTGAAAGGTGGCTACTGTCAAGCTTCATTTGTTTTTGGACATTCACATATATTGCGAATTGATAACAACACAAGGTAGTTTAAACCAAGAACCACATTATGGTGTATGCAGCCATCCTCAAAATCTTGGATTTTTTCCCTTCAAGATCCATTCTGAAGGTTTTTGCTGAGTTGTACATTTTTGTTAATATAATAAAAACTCTTATAATTTAAAGATGTAAGAAAAAAGGTGTATGAAAAAAACACACACATATAAATTGATGATCCATACCAGCCACTTGTCTAGAATGGTATAGTTGAGCAGGGAGTTAGACTAGAAGACTTCCAAGGTCCCTTCCTACTCTGTTATTCTGTGCTGACTTTTATTTAAGGGTAATGAGAGAATTAGAGGGATGCAGTGGCTCAGTGGATAAGACACTGAGCTTGTTGATCTAAAGGTCGGCAGTTCAGTTTGAATCCCTAGTGCCGCGTTAACGGGGTGAGCTCCCATGACTTGTCCCAGCTTCTGCCAACCTAGCAGTTTGAAAGCATGTAAAAAATGCAAGTAGAAAAATAGGGACCACCTTTGGTGGGAAGGTAACAGTGTTCTGTGTGCCTTTGGCATTGAGTCATGCCGGCCACATGACCATGGAGACGTCTTTGGACAGCACTGGCTCTTCAGCTTTGAAACAAAGATGAGCACCGCCCCGTAGAGTTGGGAATGACTAGCACATGTGTGTGAGGGGAACCTTTACCTTTAATAAGAAATAGATGAAGGCTATGTAGTGCTCCTATCCACCCTCAGTTGTAGTCCTGATTTATTTTTGAGCATGGGCTGAATCAAGATCAAATAGATGCCACTTTCTTTTTTCCTCCATTCATCTCCTAGATGCTGGCATCAAATTTTCAATATTCTCTACAGCATTATTACAAAAGCAGGGAACATTTCACTGATGTAGTAGGGCATCTGGTGAACGTGGTTAAGTATTTCTTTTGTGGGGGAATTACAGAGAACTGGCCAAAAAAAATGAATATGGATAATGAGAAGAGAAATTGTTCTCCACATCAAGTTTCAAGCAGCCAGTGAAATCTCAGTGTCTATGAAAAGAATAAAGGAACTTGTTATCTTCCTGGAGATGGGGCATGGAGTTGGCTGCTTGGTGGAACGTTACAAAGCTTTGCCTACAACTGTGCACAATATCTGTATAAATAAATGGAGTGGAGTGGAGTGGAGTGGAGTGGAGTGGAGTGGAGTGGAATGGAATGGAATGGAATGGAATGGAATGGAATGGAATGGAATGGAATAGAATAGAATAGAATAGAATAGAATAGAATAGAATAGAATAGAATAGAATAGAATAGAATAGAATAGAATAGAATAGAATAATCTTTATTGGACAAGTGTGATTGGACAAGCAAAGAATTTGTTTCTGGTGCATAAGCTCTCAGTGTGCATACAAGCAAACAAAGCGATAAATCATAAGATACAACCAACAAGTGATAGTCATAAGATACCAATAGGAGTAGATAATAGGAAAGGTGCATAGTCAAATACTTCTCTCCCTCCCTCCCTCCCCCCCTCTCTCTGTTTAATAACAGTAGCAGAGACTGCCTTTGGTAAACAGTAGCCCTCTTCCTCTTGATATTTCCTATGTATGCCCTGCCCCTTTGATTTTGATTTTGCTTCAAAAGATCCTAAACTTCAGATAGAGCAGAACTGGGTGCATTACACAGTGCAGTTCTCCTACTAGGCCTGAGCTATGTCTGTCATTTCTAATTGAATGACTCCGTGTCATGGGGAACTGAGTTCAATACACCCCACGTTAGTGGCAGCGACGAACTGAAAGCCAGATCTCAGCTCTTGTTCATGTTTTTTTCACCAGAGTTGAAATCTCACACATACGTGTTATTCCACATGAGCAAACTCTGGAATCAAGAAAGGTGTAGGCATGTTTGGTGCAGCAATTCCCCTGTTGATGCAGCATTTCATTTATTTACCAACATTCTCCTGCAATTACCTGGGATCTGCGTTTTTTTTTTAAGTCTCTTTTCTTCTTTTTTCTACATCTCCACTTTTTGTTCAGGTTTCAGTGTCTACTCATCTGTTTCACAGTATACTTTACAAAGCAGTCGTTGCAAAGTATAGATGAGTATCCTTCAGAGGTGAAATGCTGCCAGCTCTATCCAGCTTGCAGGAGCCAGTAGTGCCAGCAGTAAGCTGGATAACCACCAGTGGTGGGTTTCAAATTTTTTTTTACTACTGGCTCTGTGGGCATGGCTTGGTGGGCATGGCATGGCTTGATGGGCATGGCAGGGGAAGGATACTGTAAAATCTCCACTCTCACCCCACTCAGGGGAAGGATACTGTAAAATCCCCATTTCCTCCAGATCAGCTAGGACTCGGGAGGCAAAGAATAGATGGAGGTGGGGCCAGTCAGAATTTTTACTACCAGTTCTCCGAACTAGTCAAAATTTCTGCTACCGGTTCTCCAGAACTGGTCAGAACCTGCTGAAGCCCACCTCTGGTGCACATTAGTTAGCCAATAGGAAAGATAAGTACATTTCACCCCTGCTGTTCTTCATTGGAGAATCCTTTACTCCAACTATTAGATGTATAGATTTGGAAAAAAATCAAAGGTACAAAGTACAGATTAGGCAAAACCTGGCTCAAAAACAGTAATGGTAAGAGGGATCTTGGCGTTAGTGACAATCACTTAAATATGGGCCAGCAGTGTGTGCCAGCAGCCAAAACTGTGAATACAGTCCTTGATTGTATAAACAGAGGCATAGAATCAAAATCAGTATTAATAGCATTTTATAAAACCTTAGGAAGACCACAGTTTTGATTGCCATATTACAAAAAAAAAAAAAAAAAGGTGTTGAGATTTTGGAAGAAGTGCAGAGAAGTGCCTCTGAGATTGTGAAAGGCCTTCAGATTAAAACAGATTTTGAAGAACAGTTGCAGGAACTGGATACGGCTCGTCTAGATAAAAGAAGATCTATCTGACATGATTACAATATTTGAGGGGGCTGCCACAAAGAGGAGGGGGTCAACCTCCTCTTCCAAAACACCAGAAGGTGAGATAAGAAATAATGGATGGAAACTAGTCAAGGAAAGAAGCAACCTGGAATTAAGGAGACACTGACTAACAGTGAGGACAATTAACCAATGGAACAGCTCACCTTTAGGAGTTGTGGGTGCTTCAACACTGGAGATTTTTAAGACGAGACTGGACAGTCACTTGTCTGAATTGTCTCCTGTTTGAGCTGGGGGCATAGATAGATAGATAGATAGATAGATAGATAGATAGATGATAGATAGATAGATAGATAGATAGATAGATAGATAGATAGATAGATAGATAATAGGTAGGTAGGTAGGTCTTATTTTGGGGAAAATACAGTACTAAATGCCTCCATCTGCTGACTATCTTAATTTATTTTTGGAGTAGGGCTTATATTACAAGCATCCTGAAAAATCATGCTAGGGCTTATTTTCCAGGGAAACGGGGTAGATGATGATAGATAGATAGATAGATAGAGATAGATAGATAGATAGATAGATAGATAGATAGATAGATAGACAGACAGACAGACAGACAGACAGACAGACAGACTGCCTTCTGCTACCAAATAGCCTCCCACTGACCAACACACTCCCACAGAGAGGGGCTCCTCAGGGTGCCGTTGGCTAAACAATGTAGGCTGGCGACCCCCAGGGGGAGAGCCTTCCCTGTGGGAGCCACCACCCTCTGGAATGAACTACCCCCTGGGATATGTACGATTCCCGACCTCCGCACCTTCTGCAAGGCCCTAAAGACCCTGCTATTTCAACAGGCTGGCCTGGCTGAATAAGAACTTGGATAGGATTTTAAATTGGGGGTTTTAATAGACAAGGCCAATTTGTTTAATTCTTTTTAATTTTTGTACAATTTTGTGCTTTATTATGGCTGTGCACTGCCCTGAGTCCTTCGGGAGAAGGGTGGTATACAAATCTAATAAACTGAAACTAGATAGATAGATAGATAGATAGATAGATAGATAGATAGATAGATAGATAGATAGATAATAGGTAGGTAGGTAGGTCTTATTTTGGGGAAAATACAGTACTAAATGCCTCCGTCTGCTGACTATCTTAATTTATTTTTGGAGTAGGGCTTATATTACAAGCATCCTGAAAAATCATGCTAGGGCTTATTTTCCAGGGAAACAGGGTAGATGATGATAGATAGATAGATAGATAGATAGATAGATAGATAGATAGATAATAGATAGATAGATAGATAGATAGATAGATAGATAGATAGATAGATAGATAGATAGAAGAGTGGGAAAGAGAGAGGAAGGAAGGAAGGAAGGAAGGAAGGAAGGAAGGAAGGAAGGAAGGAAGGAAGGAAGGAAGGAAGGAAGGAAGGAAGGAAATGTCTTTTTCTTTTGACTCCAAAGTTCCTGGAAGGAAGGGTGAGAAAATTAAAGAGACAAAGAAGCAAAACCAGAAATGTCCCGTAACACGTGTATGCCTTAAATGGCAGTGATTGCCATGACTGCGGCTCTGTCTTGTCTTCCTCCCCCTGACGCCTCTGTGTGTTTTATGTTAGAAAAGATAAGCTAGATGCAAACATTTTCACAGTTTGGGTCTGTGTGTGCAGGAATACTCAATTTATTTCCAGGAACCACAAGCAGCAAGGGTTATAATAGAATCTGCAGTATTATGAAAAGTGAAAGAAATGATAGTTTGCAAGCTGTGAAAATAGTTTTTGAATAATTTAGTATCCCTATAATTTACTTCAGGGAGTCCTTTCTACCCCCCGCCCCACTTCCCCCCAGTTATGTCACTTTTGTTCATTTCATTTCATTTCATTTCATTTTAAATCGAAGATGTTAATCCGGGCTTCTGCCTGGAAATGCAACGAGACCATTTTTTAAAAGAGAGAGAGAGAGAAAGAGAGAGAGAGAGAGAGAGAAAGAGAAAGAAAGAGAAAGGGAGAGAAAGAAAGAGACAGAGAGAGAGAAAGAGAGAAAGAAAAAGAGAGAGAGAGAAAAAGAGAAAGAGAGAGAGAGAAACAAAGAGAGAGAAAAAGAGAGAGAGAAAGAAAAAGAAAGAGAGAGAGAGAGAGAGAAAAGAAAGGAACGGTTTTTGTGAATGTGTGCAATGTGCAAGAAGTACTGTATTTGTTTATCAGGAGGCACTGGGTTGCTAATTCGTTAGTTACTCACCTAAGCCAGCCAATAACACCAAAAAGATGAGGTTATTACCTAGAGATGGGATGAAAGGTCCAGGAAGGTAACACATTCCCATTTCAGGTTAATAGCCATCTTCACTGGCTTCAAGGGAAGGAGGTTTTGAATGCAGGGGACTGGAAATACAAAAGGACTTACCTAATGGATGAAAGATCCAGGAATCGAGAAAAACCTAGAAGACACATACCGACTAAAGAAATGAAGTCATAATTTCATGCTGTCTAGGACATGTTTGCTTCTTTTTTTTTTTCCTCCCACCCCCAAACTTCATTTTAGCTTCGGTTTGCCCCTGTTGTTGTTGTGCCTGTTGTTGCCATGGAAACGCAGCTGTCTAGGCAGCTGTAGTACGTGTGTTTCAGATTCCACCACCACCTCTCCCTCTCCTTCCTTGGTTTATCAAGAGGAGAGAAGTAGGGATAGGAAAGAAGGAAGGAAGGTGTAAATGGGAAGAAGGAATAACCTTGAGGAACAGGAGGAAAAGCCTGCTACCAAGACAATGATCAGACAAAGGAATTCTGAAAGAGTAACGGGCAGACGGAAAAACCATGCAAAGCATTTTACAGAAGACCATCCTTAGTTGTCCTGAAGATAAAGGAAAGGAGGAGAGGTGCATTCAGATGGGCAAAATTCTGTTACTTGCAAATATATTTTATAAACATGCAAGGTATATAAAGAGCTGTGTTAGCATTTATGACTTTGGCTTTCTAGTCAAGGAAGGAACGGTCCCTCCCTTCCTTCCTTGACTAGAAACCAAAGACATGAAGGAAGCAAGGGACGAAGGGGAGAGGGAGAGAGAGATAGGGAGGGAGGGAGAAAAGAAAGGAAGGTAGGAAAGGAGAGAGGGAGGGAGAGGGGGAAGAAGGAAGGAAGGCAGGAGAGAGGAAGGAAGATAGAAGAGGAGAGAGGGAGGAAGGAAGGAAGGAAGAAGGAAGGAAGGAAGAATCTTAATTTAAACAAGGATCACAGAAGGGGAAGGGAGGAAGGAAGGAAGAGAGAGGGGGTGGAAGGAAGTAAGGTAGGTAGGAAAGGAGGGAGGGAGGGAGGGAGGGAGACAGGGAAGAAGGAAGGAAAGAAGGAGAGAGGGAGGAAATTGGAACTGTTTAATGTGCAAGAGATTTTCAGCAGAAACAATATTCTGAAAATATTTTGAAATCCTGCTTTCCACAGCTTAAAGATAGAATTCAAGAAAAGACTAACCTATCAAATAATCTACCAGAATGTTGGTGAATCTGATGTTTCTGGTCTCTGAAAATTTATTCCATGTATTCCAGTGTTGCAATCTCCAAATAGAAACAGTTTTGTCAGGTTAACAACAGAGGAGAAAAATTATGTGTTGTTTTTTTCTCTCCAGCTGTAGTACTCAACATGGTTGTTGTTGTTTTTTTTCTACAAGAACCATGTGAATATTCGATTTAGAAGCCTGACTTGAAAGTTATCTGATTAAATCTCCAAATCTAATTGATCTTCCAAATTGACTTTGTGAATTGGACCATCAAATTGAATTGGATTCCTCTGGAGCGATTTGGCACATAACACAAATCGTCCATTTTTGAAATGGAATTAGAAGCAGGGAATCCAATCTACTTGATTCGATTATTCGTTTCAGATGTCTGAACTGAACGGATTTTCTAAATCCATTTGACGGTTCAGATCACATCAAATCCATTATCCAAATCAACAACTTTCAATTGGGCCTGACTTGATTCACATAGGTCTTACTTTTCACTCGCGATAGCAAGGATTATGCTTAAGGTTTGCAAAATAGGTTTTTAGTACAGCATTAGAAAGAAGCATATTGCTCTTATGTTGAATTTTGCAGCCATCACTCTGTAAATCTTATATTTATTTATTTATTTCATTTTTATTCATTTATTTATTTCGTCAAGCATGTATTTTATGACAAATACAAGTTTAAACATAATTATGAATACATGAAAAGGATACAAATAAAAGAAAACATTAGGAAAGGGATGGTAGGCATGCTGGTGCTCTTATGCACACCCCTTACAGACCTCTTAGGAATGGGGTGAGGGCTACAGTAGACAGTCTAAGGTTAAAATTTTGGGGATTTGGGGAAGAAACCACAGAGTCAGGTAGTGCATTCCAGGAGTTGACAACTCTGTTACTGAAGTTGTATTTTCTGCAGTCTAGTTTGGATCGGTTTACCAAGAGTTTGTATCTATTGTGTGCTCGTGTTTTGTTTTGGTTGAAGCGGAAGTATCCATTGGCTGGTAGGACATTGGAGTAGATGATTTTATGTACTATGCTTAGGTTGGATCGAAGGTGGCAAAGTTCTAAATTGTCTAAACCCAAAATTTCGAGTCTGGTGGCATAAGGTATTTTGTTGTGAGCAGAGGAGTGGACTATTCCCTAAGGAAGATGATCTGTAATAGCAAATATCAGACTGTGTCAGCTGTTGTTACAGATTTCAGGAGTTATATCACTTGAAAAACCTAAATCCGGCAAATATATGTGTATATGTTTTCATATCCAGGAATTTTTATTGCTGTAATATTTTGAGATTCTGTACCTGTCAACTGCACCATTTTGGCTAGCATTATGCTATTTTCATGTAAGTTTGACTCACTAAAGGGATATAAATAATAACACAGTGCATTATTTTTAACACATAGGCCCTTGTATGAGCAAAGTGGCTTTTGATGGATGTTTAGTCCTTCCATAATAAAGTTGAAGGAAAGATTCATCCTAGTTTTCTGGCTTGTCAAGCTTATAGCTTTGGTCATCATTGAGTTGTTCTTTCTTTCATTTGATTGATTCTCAACAATCTGTATGGCAGTTCTCAGAAAATAGCAAGGAATAATAATAATAATAAAAAAAAGTCCCCTTAAAGCTATTACAAGCAGTCAATGATTAATGAACATTCTTTAAAAGTGTGCAAGTCAGTAATAGACCAGCCAAACACTGAATGAACCATAACTTTCACTAACTAGCAATAACTGGAATACATGTATGATTTTATCTTTTTAAGAGTTTACAGGTTGCGGGTGGGCTTTCTAAGGGTAAAGAAGAATTACTCAAAATAGGAAGAAAGTAGAAGTGTTCAATGAAATTAAATTAGTTAGAAACTATTAGTTTACGAAGTTGCATGCTTAAAAAAGAGAGCCTCTGGTGGTTATGGAGATTGAGATGGAGGAGAAGGAGGAGGAAGAGGAGGGGAGGAAGAGGAGGCGGAGAGGAGGAGGAAGAGCAGGAAGAGGACAGGGAGAAAAAGGAGGAGAGGAGAAGGAAGAAAGGAGAAGGAGGGGAGGGGGGGAGGAAGAGGAGGAGGAGTGGAGGAGGAGGAGAAGGAGGAGAAGGAAGGGGAGGATCAGAAAGAGAAGGTAGAGGAGGAGGAGGGGAGGAGGAAAGGAGGAGAGGGGGAGGAGGAGCAGGGGAGGAGGAGCAGGAAGAGGAGGATCAGAAAGAAGAGGAGGAGGAGGAAAAGGACATGGGGGAGGAGGGAGGAGGAGGAGGAGGAGGAGGAGGAGGAGGAGGAGGAGGAGGAGGAGGAGGAGGAGGAGGAGGAGGAGAAAAATGATTTCCCAAATTACATTTTTTTGTAACGTATGCTAAGGTTACTTACAAAAGTGGATGACCCAAGCGAATACGATATTGTTTATCTCAGTATCTTTGAGATCCCAACAATTGATAAAGTTTTGGGAAAACGGTTAAAGCTTTTCAGCCCCAAGCAACTAGAATTGCTTTCTGTGTTAGAAAGTTGGGGCATTTATCCCTGGCTCAGTTTGTCTTTGGAATTAGGCGTCTTTTTCTAGTTTCACCTTTCAAAGGTGCTGACCATTGCTCAACTTCTCGGTCATCTTCTCCTACTTCCTATCAGCCTTCACTTTTACAGCACAGGGCCTGAGTTGAGAGTCAAGATGGCATTAACCCCATTCAACTGTTCCATTTCAGGCTTATGAAATTAGCTTTGTTATTGAATGGGGCAGATGGCAAGCAGAGTTGAATAACTAGGTTTAGTGGCCTACGGAACACTACACAGAAAGGCTATTCATTTAAGTCCTGTGAATGTAAACTCTGATTCCACAAGGATGTTATCACACAAGAAGTTGTGTTTACTCGTCCCTTCTCTCAGTGGCAACTTCTAGCAGAGCTTATGGATGTTTACAGTGTTCAAAAGCAATTACTTTATCTGGAAAAACCAGACTGATTTGGAACATGTACTCATTCCGCCGAGACCTCCTTTCCCAATTATTGTTGTTGTTGCTGTTTGGCTTTCTTAGGCAAAAAACCCCCTTTACTTTAGTTGTGTTTCTAGCCACTGACACATGCAAAGTCAATTTTGGATGCCTTTGTTGTTTATCCTACTATGGATTGGTAACCCAGGGGAAAAAAAAGAAGGAGTTGACAAACTACGCAAACCATGGTCAACTTGTTTGTCGCGTTGCAAAGTTGCCTCGATCCTTCTATCCTACTCTTGTGATATTTGAAGAGTTTCTTGTTTTTAGTGTTTCACCTGCTTAGCTACATGGTCCATTTATTTCTCACTGTGTTTGTCTAGTTCTTACAGTGAAGCTTATCAGGACATGGTGTGACAAGAGAAGTGGCTTTTTTTTTAATATAACCTGTCTTTTCACAGAGCTTGATGCTTATTAAGGCCAAAACAGAGTGACCGGCCCAAATTTCCTGAAGGTCCATTCATCCATAAGGAGGAACTAGAACCTAGATTTCCCATTCATAGTCCAACAAATTAATCACTATAACTCAGGGGTGAAATCCAATTTTTTTCTCTACTAGTTCTGTGGGCGTGGCAGGGGGAGGATATTGTGAAATCTCCATTCCCACCCCACTCCAGGGGAATGATACTACAAAATACCCATTCCCACCCCACTCGGACCAGCCAGAGGTGGTATTTGCCGGTTCTCCAAACTACTCAAAATTTCTGCTACCGGTTCCCCAGAACCTGTTAGAACCTGCTGGATTTCATCCCTGCTGTAACTATTATGGCTAGAGAGCCTCCATGTTTTCTTCTACTTAATCTATGTTGTCCCCAATTCGGGTCTGAGCCTGATGCCTAAGCCAATGATGGACACCAGACATGAGGTGCAGGTTTTCTGATTGCTTTTTATTGGCGTACTCCAAGGAAAAGGGCTCCTGGCCAAAATGGCAAGAACCAAGAACAAAGGATTAAGTAAACTTTATACATTTGCACTAAAGGAGATGGCGGGACAAGGCGAGATAATAATCCAATAAACATTTTTAGTGATAATTCTACAATTTCTTCTATTGGTGTCTAGCTGTCTCTATTCCTAAACCTTGGCTAATGGATGCCCCAGGAGTATCTAATGCACATTTTATTGGCTTCAGGCCATCTCTATTCCTAACTTTTAGCTGAGATCTGCAAGTTGCCTATCTCTTCGTTACTTTTATCAGCTTTCTAACTACCCAGAATTGTTACAAGATATACATGTGCATATTTCCTGTGGATAACCATTCTTTGTTCTTGCCAGACACACTCCGCAATTACAGGCTTCCTGGTTTACTTATGACAAGTGTGTGTCATAACCTGGCTTTATTTTAGCATACAGCCCATCATCTAGGCCAGTGTTTCTCAACCTTGGCCATTTGAAGATGGGTGGACTTCAACTCCCAGAATTCCCCAGCCAACAAGCCTAGACCATATCATTTTTTAAGAATAAATTTAGGCTCCATTTTAAGTGCTGAATTTAGGAGTTTTCTCCCTCTTCCTCAGTCTATGGGGTAATGTCTCAGGACAGATTAGATTAGTTCACTTTTTTATAGAGAGAGATTGAAAATGGAACAAAAAGTTCTATTTCTCTGGAACTTTTGGTGTAGAAGAGAGGAAAGCTGAATTATCATGATTAATTTCGCTTTCTCAAGAAAGAACATCAGATTCTCCCGCCCCTAAAATTACATTTCCCCCCCTCTAGCTTTCCTAATAATTAGTAAACAAGTTAACAGCTCCAACAAAAATTGACAAAAAAATTGACAAAAAAAAAGATCCAACAAAACTGCTTCAAGACCTACAAGATTCTGCTAGTGTTACTTTACCATAATGACGGGGCCAACTTACTCTGGCGTTCCTCCATGTGAATCAAAATGTTCACATAGAAGGTTCTACTGTGCTTTTCAGTGCAAAGTTTAATTTCAATGCCAAGATATTGCCGATCTGGTTTTAGCTTGTCTCTATAGATTCTGTTGCAAGGACAGAGCTTCAAAAAGATTATCAGACCATTTCAGCACCAAAGCCCTTTTGGATGAGGCCTTGGTGAATTTTGTAGTCGAAAGTGATTTGAAATCTGGACCTCCCCTATCCAAACTCACCACACTAATCAGAAGAACAAATGTTATCAATCATATATTAAGAAGATTTAATTTGGTTATTTACGAGATCGCCTGCTACCACCAATAGCCTCCCACCGACCGGTACGCTCTCATAGAGAGGGGCTCCTCAGGGTGCTGTCAGCAAAACAATGTCGGCTGGCGGCCCCCAGGGTGGAGGGCCTTTTCTGTGGGGCACCTACTATCTGGAACAAGCTCCCCCCAGAGTTACGGAGGATCCCGGATTTGCGCACCTTCCGACGCGCTCTCAAGACCTTTTTATTTCATCAAGCTGGCCTGGCCTAATCTTTTTCCCCTTCTTCTTTTATAATGTAAATTTTATTTTTTTTAATTATTGGGGTGTTTTAAATTTGTTGGGGCTAAATTGTTTAATTCAATTTTATTCTCTTCTTAAATTTTGTATATATGTGTTTTTATTTTGTGCCTGTTCACTGCCCTGAGTCCTTCGGGAGTAGGGCGGTATATAAATCCAATAAAACCAAACCAAGATTGTGATCTAATTAATAGAATGACATAATTATTGGCCAAAGTAGACAATGCAGACTGAAGAAAACAATGTGTGTGCTTTTACCTTGAAGTCTATCCTTCTCCTGCATTTAATGCTCTTTATGTGGAAACAGATAATTGCACAGACAGTACTGCAGTGAACACATTTCTCCACATTGTGGCTTATTAATTATTTGCTACGCATCTGAGGATTAGGTTCATTATAGTCTCTTGCAGAAAACACTATTAATATTCAGCACAGCTGAGAACTTGTAATAAACAAACTGAATTAACAAAGCTATTAAGTTTCTTTACATACATGGTTTATTTGAAAAGCACTGCCTCCTAAGATCTAATCATAACATTTCTCTTTTATACTTCAAACATGTCAAGGATATCAGCTATATATTATTCTCTCCCCATCATTTTTCTTTTCCTCCCTTTAAATGTATGCATAGTTTTGCAAAGTGAAGAGCACAATGAGAACTAAAAATAGTGCTAGATACTTCAACTAACCAACTACAGTCTTGACTCTAGGAAGGCAGACATTTTTGTCCTTCAATGCCCTCCAAAATTGACGTCCCAGCTCTTCTTCTTCTTTGTGGTACGTGGCCCAAGTTTTTCATATTTGTGGGGCTCTTTCCTTATGTTCTTCTTTATAATGAACCATTATAGAGAACAGCAGGGGACAGGTCTCTAGCTAGCCTGTTTTCTCGAAAATAAGACACAACTGGAAAATATGTCCTAACATGATTTTTCAAGATGCTCATAATATAAACCATATCCCCAAAATAAGCCCCAGTTAAGATCGTCAGCAGACAGAGGTGTTTAGTAGTGTATTCCCCCCCCCAAAAAAACAACCTAACTGGGAAATAAGCCATAATGTGTCTTTTGGAGCAAAAATTAATATAAGACCCAGTCTTATTTTGGGGAAAACACTGTGCTTCCCCAAAAATAAGACCCTGTCTTATATTTTTTGAACCCCAAAATAACTGTTTGGCCTTATTTTCGGGGAGGTCTTATTATTTTGGGGTGCATGTAGCAAGATGGGGCTTCTCTTGCCATCTTACCTGATTTTCAGCTCTGTCTCCTAACCCTAACCAGAGGAAATGGTGGGGACCAGCTGCGCATGTGGTTAAATATTTTTGGAGAGGGCTTATTTTGGGGGAGGGCTTATTTTCGAGGGGGCTTATTTTAGCGCATGTGCTCAAAAGCCCAATTGGGGTTATTATCAGGGGATGTCTTATTTTCGGGGAAACATGGTAGAGGCAGATAATCAGACAGCTTTAATTCATACACCTGCAAGAATCATGTTTGGACAAATTTTGGATTTCATTTACACAGTCTTGTGTCTGTTTGTTCAAGAAAGTGACTAAGAGTTACTAGAGGACAGAAAAACCATCAGAGTTAGGGTACGGCCCATAAGACATTTGCAGATCAGTCAGGACATGAAGCAATGGATGGAAGCTCATTCCGAGGGAGATCCAACTTTTTCTAAAATAAAAGGCAGAGAAAATAGGTTGTTGTTGGATCAACATTACACGTTCAGTAATTTTTTCCTTAGCAACCATGAACAAGTACATACTTGGGTTCTATCTAGCCTTGTGGATGGTCCACCAAATATTTAAAACTATTCTAATGTCGATCCAAGCTGTTGCTACAGATCTAGCTAATTAATAATAAACAACATTTGACTGGAGGTCTAGGTTCCAGAAGTGAAAACTTATGTACAAATTAATGGGTTGACCTCATATTAACAGGTTAATGTGATTTTCCTCTCCCTCATTAGTGGTTGATCTATTTTTGTTTCTGTTTTTTTTAAAAAAAAACATTCTGTATTCTTTTTTCTTGAACCTGTGTGTGCTACCTCTGACTGATCCGCAACCATAAATACATTTTACCAGTGGTAAAATCCTCTGCTGGTCACCACCAGTTCACTGTCCACACATGTGCGGTGTGAACCAGATATGTGCTGCACGTGTGCATTCACAGTGCATGTCAGATGCATGCTTCACATGCACGCATATGCAGTGCGTGCCTGATGCATGCTGTGCGTGCATGCATAGTGCACACCAAATGCATGCCGCATGCACGTGCATCTGCAGTGTGCACCAAATGCACACTTCAGGCGAAAAAAAGAGCCGTTTGAAGGTAAGTAGAACAGCGAGGGGGGAAACAGCTGTGTTGCGCTATTTAGATTTGCTAGAAAGATTTCCTGCTTTCTAGCACATTTAAATTGTGTGGCACAGCTGATCGTCAGAAATACCAGTTTGGACCAACTGGTAGTTTTGTTTTACTACTGGTTCACCTGAACTGGTAGTTTTTATCACTACCAGTTTTCCCGAACTGGATCGAACCAGTAGCCTTTCACCCCTGCATTTTACTACAATCACCGTAAAATGTTTCCTCTTCGTTGTGTGAGAAATATTCTGGAAAATGGCTGCCAACCGGAACAGACTTGAAGAAGTGGGAAATTGGGAACAGAAGGGAGAACTCGCAATGAACACTCAAAGGACAAATACCACCCACCCTAACTCGAAAAAAGCAGTGTTATTCAAAGATTTTTGAATCATTTGGGGATAGAATTAAGCATTCTTAGCTTTGTATGAAGCCATTGGGATCTACTCCGAAGTGCCCTCTGAAACAGATCAGAACATATTTTGTTGAATGTTTCATTTATTAATACATATATTAATATGCATTATTAATTAATGACAAACATTAAGATTAATATTTTCACTTAGCATTCTTTTTCTAAGTAAATAACAGTGTGTGTATGTGTGTGTATCTATATATCTATATTCCTCTATTTCTGCCTGCCTGCCTGCAAGCCTGCCTGCCTGCCTGCCTGCCTGCCTGCCTGCCTGCCTGCCTACCTACCTACCTACCTACCTACCTACCTACCTATCTATCTATCTATCTACCTATCTATCTATCTATCTATCTAATCAACTAGCTAGCTATCATGTCTGTCTGTCTGTCTGTCTGTCTGTCTGTCTATCTATCTATCTATCTATCTATCTATCTATCTATCTATCTATCTATCTATCTATCTATCTATCTATCTATCTATCTATCTATCTATCTATCATCTCTCTTTCCCTCCCCACTCTCTCTCTTTATATATATTATATATATACAACTCTCTAATGTATTATTTCCTCTGTCTACTGTATTACAAAAGGCCTCATTGTTTCTAACAAGAGTGGATTTTGATAATGGTGTTGTTTCTGCTCTACATGTACTCTGGAAAGCAGCCCTTATATAGTATAAAAATTCAAATAAAGCAAATGTCCTTTTTTAAAAAAAAATGTTTCTTATCTCCTTATTAAGACAAGACGACTCTTAACAGCAACTTACCTTTCCAACACTTTCTCCTTTAAATTTGCCCTGTATCATCTGGCAATAGCTTGACTCCATGCAACATTTGTGTATGTGTGGGAGGAAAAATGGTTTTGTATTGCTTCCCTTTATTGAATTCTCATTCGGAGAACAGCCTCCAAGGATAGAAAGACTGGATTACCATTGAGGTGTTTGCACAAGTTAGCTGAATCCATAAATAATTAGGCTTGATTGTATTTATGCATACAGTATTCAGCTTGAAGCATTAAGGCTTCCACTTAAAATCATGTTCGCATTAACCACAATAAAAGTGGACTAGGCTCTAATTTGGCATTGGGTAATTTTTGCTCATTAAGTGTATCCCAGCTGCATTTTCCCTTTGTAGCCAAGTTTGAACTCTCTACATCTTCTCTTTCTAAATGTTTTATTGTAAATTGAAATAAGGCACACAGTGTTCACAGACGGGGGAGAGAGGGAAAGAGAAACAGAGGGCATTAAACTTTGACTCAAGCAATGTTCCTTTCTGAGTTGTGAATGAATTGAGTTTCCTCTACAATTGCAAAACCACATACAACAATTTGAGATATTAAACCATTCAGGGCTGGGATTCACTGAGGGACAAAGTTTAGGTTATCACATCAAGAGTATCTGCTACTCTGGGCACCTTGTATCTTTAGGGCAAACTTTGGAGTAAAAACTGAAACATTCTCATCTCAAATTAAATGTACTTCTTAACTAATAACTGGATCCAGTTGTATGAAAGATGGGTTTTTTTTTTTTTTTCCCCATTCTGGAGTCTGATTTAAAAAAAAAATATGCCAGGAAATCATTTAGTGAATAAGTATGTTATAGAATAAACTATTTGATAAGACTGGACAAAAAAAACAGAAGAGAAGGGAAGAGAAGAGAAGGGAAGGGAAGAGAGAAAGAGAAGAGAGAAAGAGAAGAGAAGAGAAGAGAAGAGAAGAGAAGAGAAGAGAAGAGAAGAGAAGAGAAGAGAAGAGAAGAGAAGAGAAGAGAAGAGAATTCTTTATTGGCCAAGTGTGATTGGACAGACAAGGAATTTGTCTTTGGTGGATACGCTCTCAGGGTACATAAGGAGAATAAAATATGTTCATCAAGAATAAAAAGATACAACACTTAGTGATAGTCAAGGTCATTAATAAGCTATCAAATCATACTAGGAAACAAATAAATACAATAAAAATTGAAAGATACAAACAATATGGTTATAATAATAACCATAATTATAATAGTAATAAGTGGAAAGAGATAGATAAGTAGATAGATAGTTAGATAGAAAGGAAGAGAAGAATAATGTAATATAGTCTTAGTAAATTATTTGACAATGTTGTGGGAATTAGTTGTTAAGCAGAGTGATGGCATTTGGAGAAAAAACTGTCCTTGTGTCTAGTTGTTTAGGATTTAGGATTTAGGATTTATTGGATTTATATACCGCCCTACTCCCGAAGGACTCAGGGCGGTGTACAGCCAACAATAAAAATACATACGTACAAAATTTAAAAACCAACTAAAAACAGATTAAATGAATTTGGCCCAGACAGAATTAAAACACCCCAATATAATTTTAAAAAAAATTTTTTTTTTAAATTTAACACTAAAAACGGGGAGTGGTTAGGCCAGGTGTTCTAGTGTGCAGTGCCCTATAGCGTCATTTTGAGGGTAGAGATTGAAACAATTTATGTCCAGGATGTAAGGGGTCTGTAGATATTTTCACAGCCCTCTTTTTGATTCGTGCAGTATACAGGTCCTCAATGGAAGGCAGGTTGGCAGCCATTGTTTTTTCTGCAGTTTTAATAATCCTCTGAAGTCTCTGTCTGTCTTGTTGGGTTGCAGAGCCAAACCAGACAGCTATAGATGTGCAGATGACAGTCTCAATAATTCCTCTGTATAACTGAGGAATTATTAACTGAGGAATGCTTAAACAGCAATATTTCCTTCCTTCCTTCCTGCCTGCCTGCCTGCCTGCCTGCCTGCCTGCCTCCCTCCCTCCCTCCCTCCAGCCTAATAATATAGCCAAGAAGGTTATAACAGGAAACAAAGTATTGGATCTTTTGGGCGGCTAAGTTTGGATCCTCTTGTTAGTAGATTGCAGTTTTAGGACAAAGGTTGAATTTCTCAAACATCTCCCTTTGATTCCGGTGATTTTAATTTTGTTCTCGTAATCTGGATTCTGCATTCCTTCTAACCAGCTCCTCTGGTTATCATTTACCAAAGCCATCGTTCGCCTTAGCCCCAAGTTAGTTTTCGACAATAAAAATGTGCTTAGGCACTTTTTGTGTGATGACTCTTAGTTTAATGTTTGCTGTGCATTAACGCTGCTTTAGCAGACATCTCAGTTTGCGTATCTACAGTTATGCACAAAGATTTCCAGTGAAGCAGAAAATGAGTATCCCTGGGGCATTTCAGAAAGCATGGCTCCTGTCTGGCAAGACAGCATGTTGCTGCCAAATCAAATATGTGAATTAGTCAGGTAGGCTGTCATGAGAAATAAAATGCCTATAGCTTTATGGATGGTGCAATCTTAAACATCCCCTGTGAACTCACCCTTGGGAATAAAAGAAGTAGGGTGCTTAGCACAGAGAGAATAACTCCTGTCTCTTCTTGCTTGCTAGTAAAGTATTTTGCACTAAAGATACTAATTGAATAATGCTTGGGAGAGATATGGTAATATAAGCAGAGGAGGACTTGGAAGCAGAGGTAGTATTCAGCCAGTTCTGACCGGTTCTAGAGAACCAGTAGTGAAAATTTTGAGTAGTTCAGAGAAACCGGCAAATACCACCTCTGGCTGGCTCCACCCCCGATCTATTCACCATCTCCTGAGTCCCAGCTGATTGGCTGAGTCTTCTTTTATTGCTCTGCACAGGACAACGGAGCTGGAAAGCAGGTTAGTGAGGTGGGGAGGGAATGGGGATTATGCAATACCCCCCCCCCCAGGAGTGGGGAGGGAATGGGGATTTCGCAGTATCCTTCTCTTGGAGTGGGGTGGAAATGGAGATTTTACAGTATCCTTCCCCTGCCACGCCCACCAACCCACACCCAACAGAACTGGTAGTAAAAAAAAAAATTGAATTCCACCACTGCTTGGAAGGTTGGTGATCTTTCTTATATGAGGAAAGAGGTAAATTCTGGGCTGTAATGCTGTAATGCATTATAAGGAAGAGGCCTATTTAGCCTTTTTTGGGTTTATGGGATGGGTCATAAAAGACATGTGGTTTGTTTCTCTATTTTACTCTTTCTTCACACAAGATAGCAGTTTAGTTGACTTTCATGAGTTCAGGAGAGCTGTGTGCTTGGCTTTGCAAATTAATATAATAAAATAACAGATTTGGAAGGGACTTTGAAGGTCTTCTACTCCTCTGCTCAGGCAGAAAACCCTACACCACTTCAGACAAATGCTTATCCAACGTCTTCTTAAAAACTTCCAGTGTTGGAGCATTCACAACTTCTGGAGGCAAGTTGTTCCACTGATTAATTGTTCTCACTGTCAGGAAATTTCTCCTCAGTTCTAAGTTGCTTCTCTCCTTGATTAGTTTCCACCCATTGCTTCTTTTCCTGCCCTCGGGGGCTTTGGAGAATAGCTTGACTCCCTCTTCTTTGTGGCAGCTCCTGAGATATTGGAAGACTGCTATCATGTCTCCCCTAGTCCTTCTTTTCATTAAACTAGCCGTACCCAGTTCCTGTAGCCGTTCTTCATATGTTTTAGCCTAATCCTCTTTGTTGTTCTTCTCGGCACTCTTTCTAGAGTCTCCATGTCTTTTTTACATGGTGGTGACCAAAACTGAATGCAGGATTCTATTGCTGAGGTGCTGAGGAAGGACAGTCCTAGTTACTGCTTGGATGGGAGCTAGCAGATAAATGATAGGCTACGGATGTCCAACATTGGCAACTTTAAGCCTTGTTGATTTATAGAATACAGCATAATGGAGTTGGAAGGGATCTTTTAGGTCTTCTAGCCTAGCCCCTTATACAAACAGGAGATCCTATACCCCATTCTGTACAAATGGCTGTCCAATCTCTTCTTAAAAATCTTCAGTGATGGAGGATCCACAACTTCTGGAGGCAAGTTATTCCACTGGTTAATTGATCTCACTGTCAGGAAATTTCTCCTTAGTTCTAGGTTGGTTCTCTCCTTGATTAGTTTCCAGCCATGCTGGCTGGGGAATTCTGTGAGTTATAAATCCAGAGGTCTTAAAGGTTGAACAACCCTGTGCTAGACAAATTTTCAACATTTCTGGCTTGGAAAACTCCAGGACCTAACGAATTTTCCACAAGTGTATAACACTGCATTAATTAACCATTAAAACGAATTGCCAATGAAGAAAAAAATGTTTTCAGATAAATTACTCCTGGTTCATAAAATATCACACCTTTAGCTTCATGCTTGTAATTTCTTTTCCTTAAAGGTCCATTACTTTCTGTTTTAATGATACAGTGAAATGACACAAATATAACGACAAAGGTCATTTTCCAAAGAATCCAATAATTATAACCTGATTGATCAGGAGCACAATTGTTTTATTTCATCTAACTAGGGTGACCAGTGGTTAAGTGTTGTTGGTTAGAGCACTGCACACCAGAACAACTAGACACAAGATCAGTTTTTCCCCGAATGCCATCACTCTGCTTAACAAATAATTTGCTCAACACTGTCAAACTATTTACTAAATCTGCACTAATATTAATCTTCTCATCGTTCACATCACCCATCTCTTTCCACTTATGACTGTATGACTGTAACTTTGTTGCTGGTATCCTTACAATTTATATTGATATTGTTTCCTGATTGCTTATTTGTACCCTATGATTATCATTAAGTATTGTACCTTATGATTCTTGATGAACGTATCTTTTATTTTATGTACACTGAGAGCATATGCACCAAGACAAATTCCTTGTGTGTCCAATCACATTTGGCCAATAAAGAATTCCTATTCGATTCGATTCGATTCGACTCGACTCGACTCGACTCGACTCGACTCGACTCGACTCGACTCGATTCTATTCTATTCTATTCTATTCTATTCTAATTTTGAAGTGGTGTCCAACCCCATCGTAATCCCATGGACAACTTTCCTCCAGGCCTTCCTGTCCTCTACCATCCCCCAGAGTCCATTTAAGCTCACACCGATTGCTTCAGTGACTCCATCCAGCTACCTCGTTCTCTGTTGTCCCGTTCTTCTTTTGCCTTCAATCATTCCCAGCATGAGGCTCTTCTCCAGTGAGTCCTTCCTTCTCATTAGGTGGCCAAAGTATTTGAGTTTCATCTTCAAGATGAAGATGAAACAGCAGTCAGAGTTGAGTAGGGACCTTAATAAATAATTAGTCCATGTACTCCCCTTATAAACTAAAATCATAATGAGATTATTGTTTGGAAACACACGTATAAAGTTTGAAGCAGCTCAATAGGGAAAAAAAATAATAATATATTCACAGCTGTTCACCTTCATGTACAACAGATTGGGAATAAATTATTAATCAGGAAGTGGAAGAAGGATAAATTTTGTGTATGTTATCAGAAATTCATTTTTGATCTTTACAAGAGTTGGGCTCATGTGACTAATCAATTAATAATGGATTCCAGTTTATTCCCATTTTAGCAAGACTGTGGATAACGTTTGTTTATCCTCCACCGAGAACCATATTTTTTCTTCTGTCTCTCTCCAGTGGGCTGTGGCCTCATTTTTAGAGGAATAGTAGGTACATCTTTGATTCCAGTAAGCTTCCTCAATCTGTTCATATCACAGGAAATTGCTGGAAAGTCTGGAAATATTGATGACAACAAGGTCTCATATAGAGCAGGGGTAAAATTGGCAGCTTTAAGACTTGTGGACTTCAACTCCCAGAATTCCCCAGCCTGCATGGCTGGCTAGCTGAGGAATTCTGGACATTGAAGTCCGGAAGTCTTAAAAGTTACAAAGTTTGGAAACACCTGATTTAGAGAGCGGCGATCAGCTGGCAGGTAGGTTTTGATTAGTGAAAAAAGTGGCGGTCGCATGAGTGATGGTGAGGGCTGATACGTTTTTTACCAATTAATGTGTTTCACAGATTAAGATTCACTAAAGAAACTTCTGAAAGCAAGCTCACTGTTAGGAAATTTCTAACTTCTCTCCTTGATTAGTTTCCATCCATTGTTGGAAAGGAGAAATTTCCTGAGAGTGAGAACAATTAACCAATGGAACAACTTGCCTCCAGATATTGTGAATGCTCCAACACTGGAAGTTTTTAAGAAGATGTTGGATAGCCATTTGTCTGAAGTGGTGTAGGGTTTCCTGCCTAAGCAGGAAGTTGGACTAGAAGACCTCCAAGGTCCCTTCCAACTCTGCTATTCTATTCTATTCTATTCTATTCTATTCTATTCTATTCTATTCTATTCTATTCTATTCTATTCTATTCTATTCTATTCTATTCTATTCCCTTCAGAGGTTGTGGATACTCCATCACTGGAGGCTTTTAAGAAGAGACTGGACAATCAGTCACTTATCTGGAATGGTTTCCTGCTTGAGCAGGAGGTTGGATTAGAAGGTCACCCCATTATGCAGCACCAGGGATTCGAACCTCTAAACTGCCGACCTTTCGATCGACAAGCTCAGCCTCTTAGCCACTGAGCCACTGCATCCATAAAAGCACATAGAAGGATGCATTTTTCACACCCAAGTTTCATCATTTGTGGGAAAGAACTATCTCTGAGGATTTTTTTTCATAGAAGATAATTCAACAATCTATCTGTCTGTCTGTCTGTCTGTCTGTCCGTCCGTCCGTCCGTCCGTCCGTCCATCCATCCATCCATCCATCCATCCATATGTTAGTTCAACATCTCCTGGAAGTAATTTTAGATACTCAATTTCAATTATACTATAAATAGTAAAAGCTCCATCAAGTCAAGCTCAACTAAGTGGACATATTGATGCTGTTATCTTGCAAAATGAAAGAAGTGGTTTGTCATCACTATTTCCTGCAACATGTTTGCAATTCCTCTATCGTGTGTCAGCCAGGGTTATTTTCGGCAGGTCTCCCATCCGACTACTAGCCAGCCTTGACCCTGCTTAGTTTCTAAGCTAGTCGACCAGCTTCTTCCACCTGTTGAGAGAAGCTCTGCTCTGCTCATTTGCATTCTAATTCAGTCTGTTTATGCATCAATCTGTGATTCATGCTGTTTCGTGTCCTAAACCTGAGGCAAGAAAAGTGATTTTTATGTGTGTGTGTGTGTGAAAAGCTTTGATTTTCTACTCGGTCAAAAATAGGATGTGGAGTTGTTAGGAAGAAGAAAAAAAACCTTAGAGGGGGTTATGTTCAAAGACTTTCTTTGAGTCAGCTCAGCTGTAAATGAATTCAGTCAGAGCTGCATTAAATTATACTGTTTGAAATGATATAGAGCATTTTTTGTTATTATTTTTCTTTGTTCCCAATTATTGGATTATTTTCTGTACTTTGCAGTAATTAAAAGGAACCTTTGGAAAGACTGAAGTTTCTTTATTTTATTGTTTTTTTAAAGGAAAAAAAATACCTCCTCTGCTAATGAAATAATGTGTTCCTTTTTAATCACTCCCATTAAGATGTCACTATTTGTTAATGACTTCCTTGAGCTAAAAGCAAGCAGAATCCTTGAAGTTGATACTTTACATTTTACATTTTTATCCTCTGAGAAGAAATAAAACCAGTAGCTTTGACCCGTTGAAATAAACACTGTGGCTGCTCTTACCATAAGGCAATCGTCAATTCATTCAACTGCTGGCGATGATTTCTCTGGAGACTTAAACCTTCCGCAGATTGCAGTTCAGGTCTATCCAAAAATATCAGCAGGAAGACTAGCATTAATGGTTCTTCAAAGAAGAACTGTGAAGTTGACGCTCCAGGCTATGACTCTGAAGTAAGCAATTGACAATGCAGCAAAATTCCATTGTTCCCATTATCAGCTCAACACTGTAAATGGTGTCCAATAAGTAAATAAGTAAGTAATTAAGCAAGTAAGTTTAGTGAGTGAGTGAGTGAGTGAATGTGTAAGTAAAGATTCTCTCAACTCAAGTTTGACAGTCTGGCCTTGCAATGCCATGATGCTAATGTTCTGACATGCTTCATGCTCTTCCCAAGAGCATGAAGCAGACTCCTTGTCCTGACAAAAAAAAAACCCCTTTTTATTAAGTTACCATGAATTCCTCTCATTCATATCCAAGGGTGAATTGACATCCACTTTCAAGGGTGAATTTACAGTCACAGACCTTATCTGGCTTGGAGAGCTGCCAGGCCAATATCTTCAAAATTTGGCAAGAAGTCTATGAGAGTCACAAACTAATTAAGCAAAATAATTGTCTCCTGCAAACTCCACTCCCCATTCACTCCTCTTTATTCCCTCTGGGAGGAGCCATTCACCATCCACCTGTGGCCTTACTCTCAAGTCGACCCTTGTTCTTTAGCTGTTCCCTTCGTCTGGCAACTCTGTGCATGTGCACATTGGGAACAGGCTCCAGCTGTTCTTCTGCCCCACTGATGTCTGACTACGAAGGCAGCTGACAACTGTCAGATGGCCCTGGCCCCATCTCTGCCTCTGATGCAGAGCACTCGTCAGAACCTTCCCCAGACTCCAAGACTAGCCCATGTTCCTCCCCAATGTCCTCACTGTCTGAGTCTGCTACCAGCTCCGCTGGCCACTGGTGAGCCACAACAGCTAAATCAGTCTTGACCCCAATCTACACTGTACTGATGATGATGATATATCATCATCATTGTTTAATCATTGTTTAATGACCCCACAATCCCTTGCAGGGTGGAGTCTGGGCAACTGAATGAAGCTAGCAGAGTGTTTACTGGCCAGATGCCCTTCCTGTCGCCAATGCGGAGTTTTGTTCAGCAGATATATTCTCATTGTGCTCAGACAAAGAAATATCTGCCTCTACCTAGAATCGAACTCACAGCCTTCTGATTGTGAGGCGAGAGCTCCACCACTAAGCCACTGCACCATTCCCTTCACTGTACTGATGATAGAAGAAAATATTTGTACCTCAGGGTTGAAATGAGCGGTTCTAGGTATTTTCTGAGCTTGGTTGTTTTCTTGCAGGATTTTCATTATCAAAACTAGGTAACATCATCAATGTGAGTAAGGGTTTGCTCTCATTTTATGTACTAGTGACTTGCTGTGAACAGTGTTGGTGGGAGTGTTTTTGGTGGTGCCTTGATTAGACTGTTGTGTACTGTTATCTCAGAGGTGAAATCCAGCAGGTTCTGACAGGTTCTGGAGAACCAGTAGTGGAAATTTTGAGTAGTTCAGAGAACCGGCAAATACCACCTCTGGTTGGCCCCAGAATGGGGTGGAAATGGGGATTTTGCAGTATCCTTCCACTGTCATGCCGACCAAGTCACACCCACAGAACCGGTAGTAAAAAAAAAATTGAATTTCACCACTGTGATATCTTGTTTGTCTGAGTTAACTGGGTTATTGTTTGCTTCTTGAGTTTTGGTCTTGATGTTATTCTTTGCTCATCTAGGTGTTGATTGCTATCAAGGAGATGCTTTTTTGTTACCTCTTTGATTGTGTCTTTTGAATACTCTATAGATGTTGCTTATCACTATGGGCCTGTCTGAGTGTAGGATTTCCAGGAATTCTCTAATGTTTGTATTCCTTTCCCCCCTCCCTTTCTATCCCCTTTGATAATCCTTCGAGTCTCCTGTATTTTCCCATCAAAATGCTGTCAGTAACCAGTTTAGCCCTTATGTGGTTGAGTTTTAGAAAAGCAGTTTTAAGTGAACTTTTTAAGAAAGCCCTGGAGAGGATCCAATATGAGTTGAGAGCCTCACTCTGGAACATGGCTTGAGATTTAGCGCTCCTCGGTGGCCATAATTTTCTGTGTAGTTTTCTTTGGTATTATTAGCTCTTTTATTTATTTATTTATTTATTTATTTATTTTTGTGGTATCGATTTGCTATTTTAAACTTTACGTCTGAAGTGTCAGGCACAAAAGATTGAGACAATACAGTATGTTAAGTTGCAGCTTTAAAAAAAAGGATTTGTGCTCTAGCTTATACATAAGAATCTAGTCAATTAACGTTCAACACAAAATTTGCACAGGATAAAGGGCTATTGGAATTCAAGAGAAGATGGACTTGGACCATTTGTGGCAATGTAATGACTCTAAGCTGATGACACATTTAACTCTGCCCCCAGCACTGCCTGCTCTTCTCTTACAGAAGGAGGAAACTGATTTAGAGTCAAAGATGGGATTCAACTGGTTCTGTCCAGTTCAGAACTGCGGGAGCCTCAGTTGGTTCCAGGCGAACCAGTAATGGCAACTGCGGGAGGCTCCGCCTACCCACCCAGACGTAATTCATGAGTTCTGTGCATGCATGGAAGGCACGGGAAGTCCTGTGCATGTGTAGAGGAGGCACATACACTCACATTTGTGAATTGGTAGAGAAGGTAAGTGAATCCCTCCTCTGCTTAGAGTCCTTCTGAATTCCATAAGCGGCGATCACTCAATCAATCTAACTGATCCTTAGACTTTTTGTGGTTAACCAGTGTTGGCTAAATGTCACACTTCTGATAATTAGGGAATCTTTCAGAAACTTCACACAAAGCGTTGGGGTGGTGTTCATATAGAAGAAGGAAGAATCGAAGTGACATTGTCTCAAGCATCACATGGCTGAAATTTGAAGGTCTAATTAATGCGTCTCTCATACTGAATTTCATCACCACACCATTTTGATGGTCATCCGTGCTTTGTTTTGAGGGTTCTCTGGTCCCCTAAAAGACAAAGAGCAATGAACAGAAACAAATCTAATAAGTAAATTGGATCAAGACAAAGAATTCATCATCCTTCCCCTGCAATGGCATTTGAAAAGAGATTTCAGTCTGCTCAAATATCTGCATTGGGGACAAATGCTACTCTCTTTCCACTGGATTGCTTTCAACCCAACCTTCTATTTTAGGGGTAAGCATGAAATTTAGGGACGTGGCGGCTCAGTAGCTAAGATGCTGAGGTTGTCAATCAAAAGGTCGGCAGTTCAGCAGTTCGAATCCCTAGTGCCGCATAACAGGGGGAGCTCCCATTATTTGTCCCAGCTTCTGCCAACCTAGTAGATCGAAAGCACGTAAAAAATGGAAGTAGAAAAATAGAGACCACCTTTGGTAGGAAGGTAACAGCGTTCCATGCGCCTTTGGCATTTAGTCATGTTGGCCACATGACCACAAAGATGTCATCAGAGAGCACTGGCTCTTTGAAACGGAGATGAGCACCACCTCCTAGAGTCGGGAATGACTAGCACATACATGCGAGGGGAAGCTTTACCTTTACCTTTAACCCAGTGGTGAAATCCACTTACTTTCGCTACCGGAACGGGAGCGCGCAGGAGGATAAAAAATGGGACGTAATGCTACTGGTTTGTGCAAGCTGATAGATCCAGCTCGATTTTACCACTGCTTTAACCTCAATATCTATTTAACCGTTTATAAAATAGTTCACGTTATTAAATAATCCGAATCTTGTTTCTATTTCTATTTCTCTAGAAAACCTTCTATTTTAGGGGTAAGCATGAAAACCTATCATTGGCAAAAAAACGGTTTGTGGGGGTTTTTCCTCCATCTGAAACCCCTGTTAAATCCTTTCGGAGGTCATTCTTTTGACTCCCGCCAAGAAAAAGGGAAAAAAAATGTGGTCTGGTGTGTACCATCACTATGCAGATGGATATTTAAAACAATCAATAATAAGTCTGGGGGTATTAAACTAAATGAGGATATAAATAGCCAGCCTACTAAAATGTCTTTTGTCCTTTGTTATCTGACATTATGATGTTGTCTCAGTTAGGGGCGAATGAGGTTCCCAAGATGTTAATGCTTGCTAATATATTACAAAATAACCTAACCTTACATTGATCAATCTCCCGTTCACACAGCAAATCAGAATTATTATTTTTTTTTAAAAAAAAATACTATTGGTGACATTTTAAAGGAAACTAAATGGAAAGGAAGAGAAAAGGTCATGACTTTCTTTTAATAAAAAATTAGGGATTCATTGTCACATCTAACAAAAAGGCCAGTTTAATGTCATCAAAGTCAGGTGGAACTGCCTGAGGTATTAGAATCAATAAAAGTGGCTCTCTTTTTTGGCCCATCAATTTTTTGATAGAGCAAACTGCTTGTATATAAAATGAGAGTTTAAGCTCTTAGTAGCACTGATGATGTTACCTAGGTTTGTTTTTTTTTTTAAAAAAATTGATTTATATGCCTGCCTTCTCTGGAGACTCAGGGTGGCTTACAATGCATTAAGCAATAGCCTTCATACTTTTGTATATTTATACAAAGTCAGCTTATTGCCCCCACAAAGTGGGTCTTCAATTTACCTACCTTAGAAAGGATGGAAGGCTGAGTCAACCTTGAGCCTGGTGAGATTTGAACTTACAGTAATTGCAGACAGCTGGTCTTAATCACAGTGCTTTTAGTCTGCTGAGCTATCCAGGCTCTGTTTGGGTAATGAAATATCTGGAAGAAAACAAACAAGCTCAGAGAGCAGCAAAGAACTCCTCATTTCAATCCTGAGGTAGAGATATTCTCTTTTATTGGCAATACAATATGTCAGAGTATGAATATTGATGGACTGGAACAGATCAGCCAATGGGGACTGAATGGAGACATGGTAACAAGGCTCAGCCAATGAGGCTTATTTGGAAACAGAAACTTAAGGAAGAAGTCTGGGCGTGGCTTAGGCAACTGAGTCTGTGCAGAAGCTTAACTGCCCTGTGTAGAGGAGGCTCTCTTTGTATTAAATTCTGTGCTCAGCTCTTGAAATGAAACAAGCCTGGGCTTGTCTGTCTGCTCTGCTGAAATGAAACTAACTGTTCTCTCCTGCCTTGTGTTCTCCCTGTAACTTCTACCACGTTGAAGAATCAACATAGTGGTATTGTAAATACTGCATCTGTTGGTATGTATATAAAGAAGTTAATGAATCCAGCTGAATCAGTTATCTGTGTGTGCTTCCAAATTTGATTCTGCTGCAAACTATGATACAATATACTGCATATTGTGGTCAAGACTGATTTAACAATGTGTCTTTGCAAGGCCAGTGTGTCAAATTTGAGTTGAGAACATCTTTAACTTCACTTTCACTTTCACTAAGGGCACGAACTAAATGTCTATCCAACCTTTGCTTGAAAAGCTCTTGTGATAGATCCATGCACAACTTCAGGAGGTAGATCATTCCATGGCTTAATAGCTCTCACCATCAGGACATTCCTCCTCATTTCAGATTTGCAATATCACTGTCCAATCCCTTACTCACTGATTTGTGTCTTACCTTGAGATGCTCTCAAGAGTAAATCCTTATCTCTGCAAAGCAATGTTTCTCTTCTTCTTTGTGAGACAGAGAAATTTACTATTTGGCAGTCATTATATGGTAATTATAGTTTTAATAGCTTGAGGTTTTCTTTTACGGACCTATCGTGAGGTATTTCAAGGCAATTCCTGCACTCTTCATAAATACAGAAGAAAATTCAGTATACTTAAGGTTACAGGTGAAATGTTGGGTGGGAGGGAGGGAGAAGCACAGTTCAGGGATAATGATGATAAAGTATCCACATATAAATTTCTATCTCGCATCTTTCTTCGTTGTGCCTTGTTGTTTCCCAGGAAACCTTAATTTCTCCATCCAGTTAAATAACAATTGTCATTATGTCTGAGCTTACATCAGAATATCCTGATTATGGGAAAGGTTTGTTGGTGCTGGCATCTCAAAATACTTCAAAATAGCTTTTGGAGGCACAATCCAAATCCTTCTGCAGTTCTCTTCCCTTCCCTTCCATTCCTTTCCCTTCCCTTCCCTTCCCTTTCTTTTCTTGGTTTCTAAAAACCAAGTAAGAAATCAAAATGTAACTCCCGTTCCATTTTTACAACCCCAAAACTGGAATGTAATCCAGTTCCTGTTATAAATAACATGCTTGCATTATTCCTGGCAGTAGTTGGCAACTATTATTAAATCAGCAGTGATTGGAACATCTCATCCAGATTAGCAATAACCCTTTAAGAATTGATGGGAAATTGTACACTATTACACATTTGTGTAGTTTGATTTTAATGCAGTGTTTGATACAAAAAAATATGATGTTAATGGCTCATAACTACCATCTTGTCCTTGCACAAATTTTTAAAAGCCTGGCTTGAGAAATAATTAACCAGTGTTGGTCAAGGTCTTTGTTAATCTTGGGAATTAGAGAAAGGAATAGTTAAGAGCCAAGAACAGCTATGAGTGGAGGGAGAGAAAATTAAAAAGAAGGTTAAAATCAATTCCTTTCACTGCTTCTTGAATCAAGTTTTTAAACGGCAGAAGATTCTGAATTGTGCACTTGTAAACATCCATACTCCATAACAATTTTCAAAAGCTGCCTTAGAGGTTATCTGGTACAACCCCTTGTTCAATGAAAGGTGCATAGAGCATCTTCACAGAGGATTGTGCAGCTTCGCTTTTGAAGACTTCTAGTGAAGAAGCTGATACAGTCATGAGGTTCCTTCGGACACCTCAGCTGAACCTTCTTTTAATCCATTTGTTCCGCATCTTCCATCTGGAGCAACAGAGATTAAGCTCATTCTTCTAGACACAGCCTTCAGACTGCTATTATACCCCCTCTTAGTCAGGGGTGGGATTCAAAAATTCTAGCAATTGGTTCTCTGCCCGGTTCCTGGGTGGGTGTGGCCATGGGGAGCATGGCCTACTCAGCCTCCTGCACCATGGTGGAGAAGGGGGGTTTCACCCTCCCCAAGCTCCAAAGGCTTTCCTCACGCCCCCCAGAGGGCAAAAATGGCCTCCCCAGGGCTCTGAAGGCCTTCGGGAGGCTGGGAACGAGCCCATTTCCAGACCTCCAGAACTTCCAGGAGGCCTGTTTTTCACCCTTCCAGAACCTCCGTGTGGGCCCTGCACTTACCTGGTATCCAAAACGGGCCGTGTGGAGACTCCTGGGAGGGGAGGCGTGGGGTGGGGTGGATGTGGCTAGCCAGTCATGCAACAACCTGTTTGGTGAACCAGATGTAAAATTAGCATCCGATTCACCCAAACCGGTCCAACCACCTGACTCCCACCCCTCCTCTTAGTCATCTTTTCTATAGGATAAATATATAGTTTACAGGATTTTGATTTGATTTGATTCGATTCTATAGATTAGCCATAGATAAATTATCTTCTGCAGAACAGGTCCTTCTGAACATGTCCCTGCTGTTCCAGCCCATTTATCTGGCACACCTAAAAGGCTCCGTCTATGAAATATTCTCCTTTAGGGATTAAATTTGTCTCTAATTTCCCTTTGTTTTGACAAAGCCATAAAAAGCACCTGTTTCTTAATTCATTTGAGCTTTTTGATTATATGGTTTCCAAAAAAAATAATAAAAAATTACATCTTGTATTTTAATTATCGTGAGCCACCTTGATTAGACGTGTGGGCTTTAAGTAAATTAATAAAAAGAGAAGGTTTGTTTCATTGTGGAATTGAGTCTAAACATCAAACAGTCAGGAAGGGGCTTTTCTCAATGTTTTCTCTGTATCTTTTTTTTAAAAAATTTCTTTTTTGGAAGCATAAGCTCATCATAATGGAACACAGGTCTTTAATTTGATCTAGCGAGTTTCTTCCTTAGACCCTTATATTAATTTTGCTCTCCATGAAAACAAGGCACAACCAAGGAATGCAAATGACTTGCATGTTCTCAAAGAAATATTTTATTTGGTTCTTTGGGAGATAAAAATTCTTCAGATCTTTGGATAAAAGGAGACATTTCCAACTTGCAGCAGCCCTACACACGGTGGGCCTGTTTTGTTCATTTCTTTTTGAGGAGAAAGTCCCATCCCTTAAGCCATCTCAACTCTGGAAAAGAGTAATAATGCTTGTCAAAAACGGAATAGGTCAAGTAAAGCAATGGTGCTGAACACCAGTAACTGCATAACATTTGGCCCTATTCCTATTCCGGGAGACTGCTTCCTTCTCGCATCCTCCCTTTAAGGGCAACCGGCTAAAAATTTACGATGTGATTTGCTGTCATTTATATTATTTCACATTCCTTTTCAAATCAAAACACATAAATGTCTCTTGGGCTCACGGGGTAGCTTTTTAATCTTCTTAAGTATTAAAAAGAGAAAGAGAGAGAGAGAGAGATTTATTAGAGGGTTTATTGTCTCCCCTTCTTCTTTACTTTTAGGATAAGCATTAAAGTTTGATAATTGTGTTAATTATTTTTCATGCATACTCTTTTTCAGTCAATAAAACAGTTGGCTGTGGATTTTGATGTGGGGAGGAGAGAGACTTCAGGGATGGTTTTAAAACCAATTTATTTTAATTGAATAAGATGATTACTCGAATGAATAATTTTAGATTGCTCACTGTTATGGTGCAGGACCTATACAGCATTATATATTCATATATACACCGAGGTAGAATATATTGTACTTTATCTCTACTTGTTGAGCCAGTTAATATGATTTTTTTTAAAAAAATTTCTAAATCAAGCATGTTTTAGCTGGGTATTTTAAATCGCAGCAAATACTATTTTATGTTTGTTATGAAAATATGCCAATATTATCCATTATACACTATAGCATATTCTACCATGTTGTTTTTGTGCATGGTTAAGTAATCATTGCCTTTGTGCATTGTGTTTGTGTGTATTTTCCGACATCATGAAGATTTTTAAAAATGTATAGAGGATCGCAAGGTCTACTCAGTCTTTAATTTCCAACAGCAACTGAGATTGTGACCATGAGAAATCAAAGCTACAAGCAGAAATCAATAGATGGGGGAGAAAAAAAATCTGGTTGTTTCCAATAGCTTTTCATCTAAATTCTTGAATTTTTTAGTCCTATTTTAATTTAAACTCTTATTATAATTGTCATCGTCATCATTTACAATGGTGGAATATGGGCAGCCGGAGTAGCTTCTATTTTTTCAAGTTCATTCCAATTTGCAGTTCTTGTCTTTCCGGGTTTTATTTATAAAATCCATACTTATACCACTTGGTAGATCCAAGACATTTTTAAAATGCAGAGCATAATAATGTTCTAGTTTAATGTTTTAAACATAAAATTGTAACATTCAGAGAGTAGAAAGAGAAGCCTTTACGTGTGACAAAAGCATTATGAATCATTTATCTTTAATATTTCCTCTTTCGCTATCTATGATCTGCATGTATACATTCTTAAACATATGTGCTCCCACAGACGACAACCTTGAAATGATAAGTTACCGAGTTTTATCAGGAGAACACGACAGTGATGGGGCTCATTAATAAGAACAATGAGTCTGCTTATACAAAGGAAGTACAAGGGCTGATGTGGTGGTGTAAAGAAAATAATCTTACACTTAGCACCAAAATAACTCAAGAACTTATAACTGACTTCAGGAGGAAGAGAGATATACATTTACCATTGTATATAAATGGCGAGGAGGTGGAGAGGGTTGGTAGTTTTAAATTTCTGGGCATTTATATCTCAGAGGACCTCTCATGGACTATGAATGTTGACATGCTTGTGAAGAAGGCACAGAAGAGGCTGTACTTCCTGAGAAAGATAAATCTATTTCAGCATCTACTTCTGTCCTACTATCACAGCATCATTGAGTGTGTTCTGACATACGGCATTCTTGCATGGCATGGGAGCAGCTCTGCAGCAGACATAAAAGCTCTACAGAGAATTATTAAAACTGGCCAGAATATCATCGGGCTCCATCTACCAGCCCCGGATGACATCTTCGCATCTTGCTGTTTGAGGAAGTTGCACAACATTCTCAGAGACTCTTCCCATCCTGCTTACAATCTTTTTGGATGGTTGCTTTCTGGCAGAAGATACAGAACAATTAAAACTCGGACCACACATTTTCTGAATAGTTTTTATCCCTGAGCTATAATTGCACTCAACAATGAACTAAAGGGCCACCATCACTGAGCTGTTGGACAGCATTACTTGGTCTGCTGTGTGGATGTTTGGGTGGTTTAAAGGTCGGGAAATTTGTGGTGGGTGTGTTTGGCGATTGTTATGTATGTTGGTCCTGGTCTTTGGGTGTTATGTGAATTTCGTTGTATGGGTATACTGTGTACATATGTATAAAGACAATAAAGTATATTTATTAACACTTGCCTAGCATTTGACCAATGTCCCCAAAACAAACCGCATCAGTAAAACAATAAACTGCAACATATATCCTCAAGATTCCTTCCATGGTATTTTACAAATGCTGGTTAACTACATTTTACTCTAATCTTTTTTTTAAAAAATTGATTTATATGCCGCCCTTCTCCGGAGACTCAGGGCGGCTTACAATGTGTTAAGCAATAGCCTTCATACTTTTGTATATCTTATACAAAGTCAGTTTATTGCCCCCATAAACTGGGTCCTCATTTCACCTACCTTAGAAAGGATGGAAGGCTGAGTCAACCTTGAGCCTGGTGGGATTTGAACTTGCAGTAATTGCAGGCAGCTGAATGTTAATAACAGTTAATAACACTGCTTTAGTCTGCTGAACTGATCTGTCCCCCTCTACAGATACCCACAAAAACACAGCCAGTCAAGGGTTAAAGAAGCACTTGGCACACACCCCAGTTCTTATCTCTAACTTGGCAGCGATATGCACACTGTCTGCCAAGTGCTTTAATAGTACACAGAAAGAAAATCACAACAAATATTCAGCAAAGTCTCTGATCAGCTTCAGCTTTTAGCTCCAATGACGACCCGATTGAGTATTTGTTCGTCACAGAGATCATTTACCACCACCCTGTCTTATATAGTCTCTGGGTGTGGTCCAGTGACTCATTGGTCCTGTGACTCAAGTCCAGTGACTCAGGTCTATTCCCTCATACGTCTTCTCAGCTGCTGTAAGCGCTTATCTCGCCTTCTTTGCCGTGCGTCCAGGAATGACCTCTCTCCCTCACTCTCATCTGAGACACCTATTTCCCCACTACTTTGCTCTCTTTCAGCTGGCACCTGAGACGGTGCCAGAGGGGGGGGGGGCTGGGAGATCTGGCTGGCTCCTCTTCCTCCTGCTCAGAGCTTCCTTCCTCCAATGGGATAGGCTCAGAGGACGACGACATGTACGCCAGCAGAGAGGACTCTGTGTGCCACCTCTGGCACATGTGCCATGGGTTCGCCATCACGGGAGAAAGTTGGAGGGAAAATCTGAGCATCACTCCAGCCTAGATAGTGGAATTAGAATACCGAGCTTAGTACTGCCATAAAAAAATAAATAAATAATAATAATAATAATGTAGGACTGAAAAAGTGAGGTTCCTAAAGCACCATTGTAAGTCACACTGGGTAAAGATGTCCTAGCCATCATTAGTTGCAAGCTAATATTAGCACATGATGAAAAATGTGCTCGAATAGGCAGTCTTGATAGTGGTAGAAAGTAATTTCTCAAGGAAAAAGGTTACAACACCGTGTTATTATCTCACCTGATTGCAGCACAATTCATTCCCTCGTCTAAAGTGTAAGTAATTTTGTTCCAAGTAAAAAATAATTATACATAGCTACAACATGAACTTCATTACAGAAATGGCTATATTCGAGGTGGAATTATAAAGAAAACTTTAGCATATTAATAAAACATGTCAAAGAAGCTTATTTTCTCATCCCAAAACTAATGCGATTGAAAGCAAGTTTGCACTGAGGTAACAATTATAAAAGAGCAAATGAACATTTTTTTTCCATGCAGATGTATTGCGTGTTGGCATTTTCCCAACATCTGTGTCGCCATCCATCTGCCTTTAGGTATTGCTGCTCAATGTGCGTAATGTTGTTAACAACAGACATAACATTATAAAACTACAATTAAATGAAGGTGGTTGGAAGATACATTAAAATGTTGTCTTCTGTTAGAGCCCCATTTGCAGAATTTTAATAGGGTCTATATGGAGATTGCAAATTTTGTTTAATTATGCAAAAGCTGTAAGATGGTTCTGAGTTCCTTCCAAGCTTAAGAACTGTGTTGCTGGAGCAGATCAAAAGTCATCACTGCTAGTTTGGGGCACTCAAAGGGTTTTTACTTACCAAGCACATGTCCATTGTATATGCTGTCTTACCCTTGTGACAGAAGATGTCAAGCATTCCAGGTTGTGAATACAGATAGTCCTCAACTTACAACCCCGATTTAACCCAGAGTTGTTGTTATGTGAGACATTTGTTAATAGCAATAGCACTTAGACTTATATACCACTTCACAGTGCTTTACAGTGCACTCTAAGCAGTTTACAGAGTCAGCATATTGCCCCCAACAATCTGGGTCCTCAGTTTGCCGACCACAGAAGGATGGAAGGCTGAATCAACCTTGAACCAGTCAGGATCAAACTGCTGACAATGGGCAGAGTTTGCCTACAATACTGAATTCTATCCACTGAGAGGGAGGGAGGGCAATAGCCCTAGCCATAGCCAAAGCCATAGCCCTTAGACTTATATACTGCTTCACAGTGCTTTACAGCCCTCTCTAAGCAGTTTACAGAGTCAGCATCTTGCTCTCAACAATTTGGGTCCTCATTTTACCCACCTCGGAAGGATGGAAGGCTGAGTCAACCTTGAGCTGGGATGGATGGATAGGGAAGGGAAGGGAAGGGAGGGAAAGGAAGGGAAGGGAAGGGAAGGGAGGGAGGGAGGGAGGAAGGAAGGAAGCTAAAGCACTTATAACCATTTTTCTGGAATGGTATAGGACAGATGTCAGCAACCACATGTGACTCTTTCAACCCTCTGCTGCGGTTCCCTGTCACTCAAAATATACATCACAACCGTCAATGTGTGACACCTGCCGGCACGTGATATATTGAGCTTTTCAACCCCCGGTAGGCCAACCCTAGATAAATCTAAGAAAAGAAAAGTTTCAGAAGAAAACAGAACTACAAGAAATAGTCAGGCACGGGAAGGGTTTTGTGGCTCCCGGTGTTTTCTTTTCTGTGGGAAACGGGTCCAAATGGCTCTTTGAGTGTATAAGATTGCAGACCTATGAGCAAGGGATTGAATTAGAAGACTTCCAAGGCGGGCCACCAGTGGCCTGCAGAGCTGGCAGCAGAGTCTGACACTGAGGAGGCTGGGGAGGAACATGGGCCAGTTGCAGTGGTGGGTTGTCCCCGGTTTGGACCAGTTCACAAGAACCGGTAGTAAAACCAGTGGGAGGCTCCACCCAATGACCCGGACGTCATCCAAGGTGAGCTTCTGCGCATGCGTAGAATTACTCTCGCATGCACGTGGGCACAATGCAAACCAGTAGTAAAGGTGAGTAGAACCCACCCCTGGCCAGTTGGGACTCATTATGTGCGTTTACTGTATCAAGAAGCCTAGGTCAGAACAAGAGGCTTCCGTCTCTGTTATTCTGTTTGTGACCTACAAGTACATCATGGCCAATACGAGGGGTTGTTGGAGCTGTCATCCAGCCCCATCTGCGGGCTGACATTTTGCCAGACGCGGCTTTGGAGATGCAAATGTGACCCTGTTTTCCCATGGAGTCAGATTTGGAAACAAGTGTGGCTTTAATGGAATTCTAGTCTCGCACGGCAGCAAAATAAAAACAGAATGTAATCTGGCTTTAATAGCCATACTTTTCTCCAAGCAGCCGAGACAGGCATTTCTTGTTTCACATCATGCATTTTCATACTTGCCCCCCTCCCCAAATTACATTCCTATTCATCTCCTGATTAGACAGCCCGGATATCTTTCTCTGGGACTGTATTTGATAAATGATTAAACGCCGCCTCTAATTCTCCAAAGGAAATTCAGCCAGACAATCTGAATTACAAAGTTTTTGTTCCTGCAGATTTTTGATGTCAGGGTGGGTGGGGGTGGGGGGGGAAATGGGACGACTTCAGATGCTTTCTTCACAGAACTGTGTGGTCATTTAGAAGCAAGCAGTTCCCATTGTTCTTTTAAATGGAACCCATTAAATAACGTTTGGGTGCCCTGGAGCTATGTGGCATCATCATGGCAAGTCTGTTGTTTCAGAATTATTGTTTCAGTTTTTTTAAATGTATTTATTGATTGTTTTCAACGTTTAAAACACAAAACACAAAACTAAAATCTTTTTAGTAATTGTCCTCTTTTATCGAAGAGAATTTCGCCATTAACCAAATTCCCAGGTATTTCACTTTTTTGACAATTTGGATCCCCAATTTCTCTTCCAGTTCCTCCTTTTGCCTGTTAGTAAAGTTCTTAGTAAGAACTTTAGTTTTTTATTTATTTATTTATTTTGAGCCCTGCCACTTTGTCGAATTCTTCAATTTCTTGTAACAATATGGTTCCCGCTTCTAGAGGAACTTCTATAATAAAGGCCAAATCGTCCGGAAAAGCTTGTACTTTGTAGTCTTCCTGTCTAATGTTCAATCCTTATTGAAAATTATTATTGAATTATTTTATTAGTTAATAGAAGAATTATTGTTTCATTTCTGTTTGGTTGGTGGGTGGGTCAGTGGTGCCACCAGTTGTGAGTTTATGAAAGCCCTCCAAAGAATGATTAAGACAATTCCCATAAACACTGATGGTTTATGAATACAATAGCGGCCAAAATTGTGGAAACCTTTTTAGGAAAAGTGTATTTTTGAGGTTTGATGGTTAATAACACCTTCTTTTTTTTTTTTTTTTTTGGAATTTCAAGATAATCCTATTCCACTGCTGGAATAGCCTGGGAATAGCCCAGACCTTAACCCAATTGAAAATCTGTGGAGCCGACTAAAGAAACTTGTTAGTCAGAAGCGACCCAGCAATAAAAAGGCTAAAACATATGAGGAATGGTTGCAGGAACTGGGTATGTCTAGTTTAACGAAGAGAAGGACTAGGGGAGACATGATAGCAGCGTTCCAATAGCTCAGGGGCTGTATATCTCATTTTTATTGCCAGTCCTTAAGAATCTTACTTCCATTCCTCTTATAAGGTAAAGGTGCCCCTCGCACATATGTGCTAGTCATTCCCGACTCTAGGGGGCTGTGCTCATCTCTGTTTCAAAGCCAAAGAGCCAGCGCTGTCTGAAGACATCTCTGTGGTCATGTGGCTGGCATGACTCAATGCCAAAGGTGCATGGAGCACTGTTACCTTCCCACCAAAGGTGGTCCCTATTTTTCTACTTGCATTTTTTACGTGCTTTTGAACTGCTAGGTTGGCAGAAGCTGGGACAAGTAGCAGGAGCTCACTCCGTTAGGCGGCGCTAGGGATTCAAACTGCCGACCTTTCAATAAACAAGCTCAATGTCTTAGTCACTGAGCTACCACATCCCCTTATCACCCAGTAAATAACTGACAACATAAATTTCAGTGAATGAATTTAACAATGGCAAATGATCAGAGGAACAGGATTTTTTGTCGTCGTTGTTGTTTTTTCCCCTAAATTGCGGGATCATTTTCTCCTGCCCAGAAGATGCTGGGCAAAATAGCATTCTCAGTTTCATCTGCCACAAATAACCAAGCTATTTCAGGAACTCTTTTTCCTTCATTTAGTCAGTTCTGTTAGCCATGACCCAATCCTACAGGGATGCTGTCTGCCTTAAAATGCAGTTAAATATGCTACGGCTTTTGATAGCCAAAAAAAAAAAATAATAATCCTGAAATGCTTTGAGCAATACGAGGAATTTTTTTCTCCCCTTCACAGTGTTTGTAAAACATTCACTAGGTGTTTCCAATTATGTTTAGGATAAGAATGCAAGGAAAGAAGAATTGGAGACTTTTGAGTAATGGGGAGAAAGCATGAAGCAACCTTCTGAAAATGATTCCATGATCTGATAGATAAGGATATTTGTAGCACAGGGTTCAGCTGTGGAGTCCTTGGTGCTCTCTGAGCTTGGTAGTTTTCTTGCAGACGTCTTATTACCAAACTACTAACATCATCAGTGCTACAAGAGAGTGGGGTTTGCTCTCAATTTATACAGTAGTAGCCATAATTGTGGAAACCTTTTGGGAAAAGTGTATTTTCTAAAACTAGCTAATAACACCACTTTTTTTTTTCTTTTTGGAGTAGTACGATAAAATTATGTATCAATGGAAAGATAATTTAAGGTATTCTTAAGATAATTTAATCAAGAATGTCATGCAATAACTTTTATGAAGGATTTGCTATTAGAATAGCAGTTACAGTATAAAGAAGAAAAGTGAAACACATAGAAAAAATGAGATATACGGTCCCTGAGCTCCATGTTAAAACCAAATGTAAAATCCCCAAAACCCAAAATAAAAACCGCCACAGATCAGGGAAGCTGGTGAAAGAGCTTCACCAATTTATTTGTGCCCTCCTTCTCGTTGTAAAAAAGTTATTAAAAAACTGTCATCCTAGTTTCCCCAGTTGTGATGAAACACAGTGGGTCAGAAGCTTTCTGGGTTAAATTGTGGTTGACACAAAAGGAAGAATGAAAATTGTCCATTTAAGGTCAAAGGAGTCAGCCCTAATTTATTAAGCCCAGGTTTGATGATACAGATCAATTCAGAGCCTGGGCAACAATTTGTCATAAGGTTTATAGTATCTCTGAAGGTACTATATATTCAGTTAACAGGGTTATGGAAAAGCAAAGAGGATGGGTTGGGAATCAAGTAGACCTGGATCAAACTCCTACAGAACTAAATTGATATTTGCTGACAAAGAAATAAAGGGAGACTAGTATAGATCTATTTCAAGCTATTTAGCTCTCATCTGTTGTGGCCCACCAGTGGCCAGCAGAGCTGGCAGCAGATTCGGACGGTGAGGAAGTTGGGGAGAAATGTGGGACTGACTACCTGACTCTGTGGTGTCTTCCCCAAACCCCCAAAACTTTAACCTTAGACTGTCTACTGTTGACCTCACCCCATTCCTAAGAGGTCTGTAAAGAGGGCGTGCATAAGTGCACCAATGTGCCTACTGTCCCTGTCCTACTGTCCCGATTTATTTGTAACTGTCTCATGTATTCATAATCATGCTTATACTTATATCTGTTATCTAATACATGCTTGATGAAATAAATAATATAAAAAATAAAAATAAATAAAAATAAAATATTCTCTAAAGCACCTTGAAGGCAGAAAAAGAAGCAACGGATGGAAACTAATCAAGGGAAAAAACACCAACCTAGAACTAAGGAGAGATTTCCTGACAGTTTTTGGATTTTATTCACACTGATGTTTAGATAACTTGAACTTTAAAAATAAAGAGTTTTTTTTTTTATCAGTATGACCTTGATTTCTTAAATGTTAATGCTGATGAGCCCCACACACCACAAAATTTATTAACTCCAAATCTGCTACAAATAAGAGACTTAGTAGATATTTCTTTTCATCTTTAGTCCTAGAGAGATCTGGTGAAAATGGATACTTGTCTACATTCTCTGCATTTCGTATCCTGATAAATCTCCAAATTTGGGCCTAACTTTCCAGCAACTAACTGAAGCCCAGCACCAGCCTTAAATCAATTGCCATGTTATCTTTACCTATAATAATCAGATATTGGATTTGTGATTTTTTTTCAGCTGAACCTGTTTTAATAGACATGCACCATCAATATTTATTGGCCATGGCATTAGTAGTAATAATTAGGAGACAACACACCAAGATAATGTTTCGGCCAACTTGACTAGTGTTAAGAATTATAGGTCCTGATGTATCTTACAACTCTTCTTAAATCAGCAATTATTCTAGAGTGGTTTCTTCTCTTACTTTAGCCCAGAGGTCAGCAATCTGCGGCTCTGGAGCTGCATGTGGCTCTTTCACCTCTCTGCTGTGGCCTTTTCCCTCAAAATATGCGTCACAACCGCAATGTGCAACACCCGCCAGCACACAATTTATTGAGCTTTTCAGTCCCGGGTAGGCCAACCATGGATAAATCCAAGAAAAGAAAAGTTTCAGAAGAAAAACAGAATGTTTAATTCAACTACATGTGCTAGTTTTGTGGCCGCTCAGGAAATAGTCAGGCACGGGAAGGGTTTTGTGGCTCCCGGTGTTTTCTTGTCTGTGGGAAACAGGTCCAAATGGCTCTTTGAGTATTTAAGATTGCAGATCCCTGATTTAGCCCGTTAGTTAGTTAGTTAGTTAGTTAGTTAGTTAGTTAGTTAGTTAGTTAGTCACATTTCTATGCCACCCAACTCCCAAGGGACTCTGGAGGGCTCTTTAGAACTCAATCTGGTTTTGCCACTGACATGATAGCAAGAGATTTTTTTTTTTTTAAGAGAAATCTGATGGGTAGAAGCTCAAGTTCTAAAAAGGCATAGATTATTCAGTTTGTCATTCAGCAAATACTGCACTAGTCCCCAAGGGGCAGTTTATCCTATTATTTGTCTCTAGTCTCCCACAAGCATACAATCAATAAAGCAAAATTGAAGCAAACAACATGAAACAGCAAAGTAAACCAACCCATATTGAATCTTCTGTGGACTGACAATCTCCATGCTTTGGCATATATTGTGCGAGAGAATAAATGTGCCAAAGAGATTTTTAGCACTGCATTTTGACAAATTCATCTTATCCTTCCATGACTGCACATGTATTATTAGGTCCAACCAGTAAGTGATTCAAACTAACAGAAGGTCCCCATTTGTGATATAACACAATAACAGAATTGGAGATTTTACAGTATCCTTTCCCTGCCACGCCCACCAAGTCATGTCACACTCACCAAGCCACACACACAGAACCGGTAGTAAAAATGTTTGAAACCCACCAATGAATATGTCCCATATAAAAAATATTCAGTTTCTTCTTTATCCTTAATAGCAAGTGTTAATCTGTCCATTTCTGCACAATCTAATATTTTTTTTAATTACATTCCCCTTGGACGGGATCTCATCATTTTTCCATTGTTGCACAAATACAATTCTAGTTGCAGTTAGTATATGCAGGATCAAGTATGCAGTCTTTTTATCTTATTTCTCTTCTGCTATTTTTTTTGAAGGGACTGCAATAACTAATCACATGATCTTAATTTCAAGTCATGGTGAATTGAACCAAAGATCTTGTCCAATATCTACCAAAGGTTTCTCAAAAGCAGTGGTGTAGTTTTTGTTCCTAAAAGGTATCAAGAATTACAGGTAGACCTTTCAAGAATGTAGATTAAGTAATCCTATTTATTTATATACTTGATAGAATAATAAAGCCAGTCTGGTGAAATGGTTAAGGCATCAGGCTAGAAACTGGGAGACTGGGAGTTCTAGTCCCACTGATGGCACGAACCTAGCTGGGTGACCAATGCTACAAAATAGAAATTAATTTAGAACATAACTGCATGCATCAGGAAAAAATGACTATTTTTTTTTTGATACTTAAGTAGTTGAAACTGTAGTACTTTCTATGTATGTTGAAAAATGTGCAACACAACTGTCCTTTTTTCCCCCCTCTTAACATTTTTTCCGGCCTTTCTCATTCCTAACCATTTCTCTGTTGTTTCTTTTCTCCAGGAGGTATGGCTATATTATCACACCTTGTTAAGGGAGTAACACCTTGAACCAATAGAGCATTAGCACATGTCCCATTGGTGGCCTAGTCATCTTCATCACTCAAACACTTCCCCTCTTTTCAAAGTCATTTTATGCCACTTTGCCAAGCCTCAATTCCCTTGGAAACCGTTATGTTCATAAGTTGGAATTGCCCAAGTGAGAGTTGTTATGATCTCACACTGGAGGTGTTGTGGAAAGAGATGCTGAGAGCTTGCATGAATATTTAACGCACTAAGAAGGGTTGAATTATTTGCTGCATAAACCATACAAACAGTTTAAATTGCTAAACTAGAACTAGAATATAAATTTACTCATGGAGTTGTGCTACAATAATGTGTTCCTTTCTTAGGATTTTGATGATGTTGTTTCATTGTTCATTGCCCAAGAATGTATTAACAATACAGTTAGTAGCCGGTAGAATCAGTTATGATGGACTAGATATTTTTATGTTAGCTGTTTATCTTCTTTGCAGGAAGCAAAACAAAGAGTGAAATATAAAAACAGAACACATATCAAAACATGCCAACAATTGCATGTTTGTTTGTGTCTCTCTGTGTGTGTGCCTTTGTGTGGGTATATGTAAAATAGCTTAACCAGTTAACAGCTTATACTCCAGTGGCTACTCAACCCAAGAGGGGTGAAATTTCAAAATAATAATTTCAGAATATAAAAACGGACTCCATTTTAATTGACTGATTATAGATGAGGCTGGGAATTTCTTGTTACAGTTTCCAAGATCCTATAATTGTCCCAGATGACCAATAGAATTTTTTTTTTCTTAAACCTAGGTAGTTCCTGCTTCTTTGTCTTCTCCATCTATTGGGGACTTGACAGTGTTTCTATCCAGGAGTGGGCTTTAAAAATTTTAGCAAGGGGTTGTCTGCCCAGTTGCTGGGTGGGCGTGGCCATGGAGGGCATGGCCTAGTCAGCCTCCTGCACCATGGTGGGGGGGGGGTCGTTTTTGCCCTCCCCGGGCTCCGGAGGCTTTCCTTGAGCCTCTGGGAGGGTGAAAACAGCTTCCCCATGCTCCAGAGGCCCTCTGGAGGTTGGAAATGGGCCCAAACTTCTGGTAGGCCCATTTTTCGCCCTCCATGAGCCTCCACGCGCACCCTGCACTTACCTGTGTCTAAAATGGGCCACTTAGGGACTCCTGGGAGGGGTGGGGTGAGCAGGGCCAGCCAGGAGTGGGATTTGGGGGTTCTCCAAACTGCACAGAATCTTAGCTCCCTCCATCATTTAGAATAAGAGTGGTCATCATATAGTTTATGGGCCACACACCCACTCCAAAAACCCGTCTTCCTGCTTACTAAACCTCTACAGATAGTATATTTAGTTTTTTAAAGGAAGGGTAAAGACTAGATAGCCTCAATGGATCTAACAGAGGAGAACAAAAATTGAATTGGAGAATCAAATTGAAATGGACTCCTATGAACATTCTTCAATGCGGCCACATAATGTCCTTGGTAACAATGTGAGGATTGTCTCCCATTGCGTTATTCTATATATTGTGTTATTTGTTTGCTGTTTTGTTTTCTGGTTTAAATTTAGCTTCTTCTTCTTCTTCAGGATCTAAGTACCAACAGTGGCTGGCTTCTGCTTAGTGTATAAGCCTAGACGGGTCATTCACTGAGGTTATGAAACCGATATAACAAAAAAACAACTATACGACACAAAACAAATAACCCACAAATTATTTCAGTTAAGGAAACATCAGGGATTTAGTCAAAAGCTTCACCAAACAGGAGGGGAAAAAAAAAAAGACACGCTGGTCCCCTGAATCTGAGTAATCTCTTTACCTCCATTGTTTTCTTTCCTGAGAAGGAAGAAAGAAAAGTGAATTTACTCGCATTCCTGGTGATAATTTTTTATTTCTAACTGTTGCCATTATCCATTTCTATTGCCTTTTTCCTCCCAAAATCTCCACTTAGCAGCAATAATCAAGAAAACAGGGTTAACACAGCTGGACAGCAAGTGTGCAACACACTAACGAAGGCTTTGTCCTTCAGCAAATGATGGGAAGTCTACTAAGGAGCTTGATAAAACCACCCCTTCTTTTAGTACCTTTAAAAAAGGACTGGATTTAGGGGTACTATAAGATGGATAAAGGTAAAGGTTCCCCTCGCACATATATGCTAGTTGTTCCTGACTCTAGGGGATGGTGCTCATCTCCATTTCTAAGCCAGCCAGCTCTATCTGATGACAATTCCGTGGTCATGTGGCCATCATGACTCAATGCCAAAGGGGCATGGAACACTGTTACCTTCCCACCAAAGGTGGTCCCTATTTTTCTACTTGCATTTTTTTATGGGCTTTTGAACTGCTAGGTTGTTGTGGCCCGTCAGCAACCTGTGCAGCTAGTAGCTGATTCAGACAGTGAGGAGGCTGGTGTGGTGCTACGCCACCAGCCTTTGCAGCTGGCACTCAAGTCAGACAATGAGGAGGCTGGAGAAAATGTGGTGCCAGAGGCGGGGATTCCGCCAGGGCCTTCAGAACCTCCAGAAGCTCCTATAAGTGAAGAGGAAGAAGAGGAGTCTCTTCTCAAAGTATGGGCACACAGAGCTGTCAAAAGGCAGGAGTGGCTCCTCAGGAAGAGGTCTCCTTGAGAGTAAGGCTTGGGGCTAACTGGCCACTCCCTTAGCTTATTTAAGGAAGGAGGACGACTGAGGCAATTTGCAGGGAACAACTTCGTTCATTCTCCTTTGTGTCTTGATCTTAGTTCTCTTATCAGTTTCCTGCAAATTGCTTCTGGGCTTTCTGCCAACCATAGTAAGATTATGATTATTTGTTCTTTGGATTCTTGTAGGCTGTTAAGAAAGTTAATTAACAGCCTTTATTTGAAAAAGACTGATTTAATTTAGTAAACTAAGGTTTGTACAGACTTTGTGTGTGCTTTGTTCTTTGGGGTCCATAGCTGGGGCAGATCATAGCTTGGCAGAAGCTGGGACAAGAGCTCACCCCATTATGCAGCACTAGGGATTCGAACCGCTGAACTGCCAACCTTTCGATCGACAAGCTCAGCATCTTAGCCACTGAGCCACCGTGTCCCTTTCTCTATACTGTATATACTGTATAAGGTAAAGGTAAAGGTTTCCCTCATATATATGTGCTAGTCATTCCCGACTCTAGGGGATGGTGCTTGTTCAGTTCTAGGTACAACAGGTTATAAAGGAGGAGACATGGCTAACGGTTTAACAACTCTTTATTGAACTTCAACAAACAACAGGTTGGAGGGTGAATGAACAAAGCTCTCTATCATTGACAGCTCTTTTATACTCGAGCTGTCAGTGACTCAGCCAATCGAGAGGCTTCAATCTCTTGCCTGAAAGCTCACCGCAGCAGGGCCAATCGGCTTCTTTATTTGTGACACATGCTCTTCTGCCAAACACAACAGTGCTCATCTCCGTTTCAAAGCCAAAGAGCCGGCGGTCATGTGGCCGGCATGACTAAATGCCAAAGGCGCACGGAACACTGTTATCTTCCCACCAAAGGTGGTCCCTATTTTTCTACTTGCATTTTTTTTTTTTTAATGTGCTTTCGAACTGCTAGGTTAGCAGAAGCTGGGACAAGAACCTATTTTAAAAGAGTGAAATAACTTCAGGAACTTGTCATCCAGTACAATCTATTTGGCGAATATTGTTGGCTTGAGAGATGTGCGTATGTGAGTGAGATAAAACCTGGATTACTTGTAAGACACGGTGAACCCAGAATTCAGAATGACTGGATAAATCAAATCTGTGAGATCCGTACAGCATAAAAAGCTTTGATTCGATTCACCAAACTTTAAGACTAGGCTCACTTATTGCATTATGATATTTTCCCCTTCTGGCTTAGTGTGTTTTGTGAACCTCACCACTCCTATTTACAATTTACAGCTGTTTATTCATTACGGAACCATTGAGTTGTGGCTGATTCCGTACATCTTGTTTAGGCAAACGATAGCTTAATGTGTAGAATTACCAATTATTAACTTAACAGCAGAATTCTGCTATTCCTCTTTCAAGGCTCAACTTCTTTTCTTTTTTTTTACTTTGGAAGAAATTAGAAAGTCATATCAACCAAATTATGTCATTTGTACTCTTTAGCTACTCTTCAGCAAATGAACTGACTTAAGATGATATCATCTATCATGCTTGAAGGAACAGATTTATAGTCCTGTTTTTTTCTTGTTAGCAAAATTTAAACTTATGTATTCGAATTGCACCAGGAGGAATTGGAGAAGACAGAATTGTCTCTCTGTGTTCAATCATCGATTGAACTTACGTATTTTACTCAGGACCATAATGAAGAAAAAGGAAACAAAGAAAAAAGAAAGAAAAATCATGCATGCATTATACAGATAGGGATAAACTATACCAGTGATGTCTAACCATTTCTGGACCCAGTGCCGAAAATGCGTGTCTGAACCCCCAAAATGCAATGTGTTCACAGCCTCTGTGCATCCACCAAGGCCCCGCGCATGCACACGCACATCCTGCATGTACCCCGGGCATGTGCACATGGCCCCCCACATGCGCCCCACCCCCGCACATTTGTGATAGAGACCCAAAGACCAGCTGGCTGGCAGGAGGTGTGCGCGAATGTGTGGCCAAGCTGAACTGGGGCAACGGCTCGCGTGCCCACAGAGAGGTCACTGTGTGCCACCTCTGGCACACACGCCATAGGTTCACCATCATGGAACTATACAGTTCCAGGTTGCTCTCATCGAGTTTCCAAAATTTGTTCTGAAATCTGAGCTGCAACACCTTTGATGTAGGAGATGACCCAGCTGAGCATGAGAGAGGGGTCAAACATGTCATTAGTCACGAGTTCTTTTGCAGCCACAAGATATCTAAGTTCAGCCCACCATGAATTCCTTATCTTCTGCCAAATTGCTTTGACTGTTGGTAGTTTGGATTCTTGTAGAGAGTTTAAGCTTGCAATAAATATTTTGTGAGCCATGGTGGCGCAGTGGTTAGACTACAGAACTGCAGGCTACTTCTGATGCCTACCAGCTGCCTGAAATTTGGCACTTTCCATCCTTCCAAGTTTGATAAAATGAGGACCCAAATTTTGGGGGGCAATAGGCTGAGTCCGTAATCTGCTTAGAGAGAGCTGTAAAGCACTCTAAAGTGATATATAAGTCTAAGTGCTATTGCTATTTGAACTGTCTGGATCTCCTAATTTGTCTGGCATTTGACATTTAGTTTCTATTTAAAAAGTGGTTTTTATTGTTTTTAGAAGAATAACAGAAAAAGGAAGAAAACACAAAAATACTCTATCAAAAATGCATAACAGGTTTTAAAAAACTGGAAAAAATATCTAATATTGATTGAAATTTTGGGTACAAATCAAGGTTAGGTTTTATTTATCAGTATTCTGCATATACCGCCTTTATGGCAATTGTCTGAAAGTATAAAATAGTAGCATTTATTGGAATAATAACACTTATTAGAAAAGACTCAGATATTGGGAAAGAGGGAAGGCAAAAGGAGATGGCAGAGGATGAGATCGTTAAACAGTGTCGTCAACAGAATGGATAGAAATTTGGGCAAACACTGGGAGACAGTGGAAAACTGGGGGCCTGGCATGCTATGATTCATGGGGTTGTGACGAGTTGGACACAACTTAGCGACTGAAAACAACAAAAGTCAAACTTATTTGTTATATGAATCATGATAATCAGGTAAAGGGTATTCCATGTATAAGCATTTAATACATAATGCTAAACAGGCAAATAGAAAAACACTCTAAACCAGGGGTGCCAAACTCAAGGCCTGTGGGCCAGATACGGCTTGCGGGGTGCTTAAATCTGGCCCACCGGGCCGGCCTGGAAATAGCAAAGGACCAGCCTTGATGCTTCTGGCAACCAAAATGGGGTGTGAGGCAGTGGTGGATTTCAATTTTTTTATTACTGGTTCTGTGGGTGTGGCTTGGTGGGTGTGGCAGGGGAAAGATACTGTAAAATCTCCATTCCCTCCCCACTCCATGGGAAGGTTACTGCAAAATTCCCATTTCCTCCCAATCACCTGGGACTTGGGAGGCAGAGAATAGATGGGGGTGGGGCCAGTCAGAATTTTTACTACTGGTTCTCCGAACTACTCAAAATTTCCGCTACCGGTTTTCCAGAATTGGTCAGAACCTGCTGAAGCCCACCTCTGGTGCGAGGATATGTGTGTGCGTCCCACTCCCCACGCCACATTTTCAGCCTGGACGGCCTTCTGCAGCACTCTGCCAGCCAAAATGGGGTGCAGAGGGCATGTGAAGCAGAGCGCTGCAGGAGGCTGTCCGGTCTGAAAATGGGGAGCGGGGAAGTCTTGTGTGGATCCCCGTGCCCCATTTTGGCCAACAGAGTGATGGAGGAGGCCATCCATGTCCTTCCAGGGCATAGATGGGCCCCCATTTTGGCTGGAAAAGTGCTGCAGGAGGCATCCATCCCATCTCTTCCCCCCTACTCTGGCCAGACTACAGAGGAGAACTACAATGCTGATTTGGCCCTTGAAGAAATCCAATTTGACACCCCTGCTCTATATGCTATTTTTAAAGTATTTTTCCTGATTTTTCCTTCTTTTTTCTCCTTCTCACTTATTTAGACAGGCTTCACTATTTGCAGTTTTAGATAGAATTATTTTGAAAGTCTAATTTTGGCTAGCAATTCAACCAGAACTGTCAGCTTACCAATGAAGTGATCTAAAGTTGTGTTTTCATCTGTTACCATGATGTCACAGATATAAATTAATAAGGCTATATTATACCAAGCTTTTCTTCCTTCCTCTCTCTAAGAGTTATTCATCCCTGGTTTTCTATCAATCCCTTTGTTTTCCACTTTTGACAGACGCTCAAATTATATATGTATATCCGAGGAGTCAACACATTAAATAAATAGCGAGGTGCCTAAATTTTCTTTTATTTATAGGTGTTTCTATCAAGTTAATCACCACAAAGTTACTAGGTGTCACTTCATCAAGGAAAAAAACAAAAACAAATGTTATGTCAGATGATCTGTCATATTTAGATACATAATTTAAATCTGTGGCTCTCGCTTCACTGAGGGGGGTCTTCCGTAATTTTATTTTATCATGCTGGAACAATCCTCAAGCAGGCAATCGTTATCATAATTCAGGATCTTAGAAATTTCTGGTAGCTAAGCAAGCTTCCATTCCCCCCTCCTCCTTCTTCTTGAACATCAAAGGCACAATTCACTCACACCACAGAGAGCCAGACAGTTTAATCGTGAAGTGTTTGAGAATGAGAGTGGTCTGTTTTCAGAGGAACCCACCAATTGTTGGAATTCCATAACAGGACATTGGACCCACTCATAAGCTGCAGAAGGGACACGGTGGCTCAGTGGCTAAGATCGAAAGGTCGGCAGTTCAGCGGTTCGAATCCCTAGCACCGTGTAACGGGGTGAGCTTCCATTACTTGTCCCAGCTTCTGCCAACCTAGTAGTTCAAAACCACATAAAAAATGCAAGTAGAAAAATAGGGACCACCTTTGGTGGGAAGGGAACAGCGTTCGGTGCTCCTTTGGCATTGAGTCATGCCGGCCACATGACCATGGAGACATCTTCGGACAGCACTGTCTCTTTGGCTTTGAAGTGGAGATGAGCACTGCTCTCTAGAGTCGGGAATGACTAGCACATATGTGCAAGGGGAACCTTTACCTTTAAGCTGCATAGATAACACAGTACTCTGAAGCCCCCCACCAAAATTCATTGGAAAAATCCCATTTTTTTTCCAGCACTATTTCTTCTATTTTGGGATTTTGATCCCTGACAGGATTTTTGTTTCCAACTTCAACACTAAAAAAGCCAAGATTAAAAATAAAAAAATACTCTTTTGTCTAAAAAAAAATGTCTAAGAAGAGATTGGACCTGCTAAAACATGGGGTTGGACTAGAAGCCCTCCAAGGTCCCTTCCAACTCTGTTGTTTTGTTACTAAATATTAATAAAAGTATGTACTATGCATTACTGGTGCCATCATGAAGAAATGCATTTTATTACTTTTATTCCATTCTCACTCATCCACATGATAGCACCAACCTTGAAGGCCCTCAAAATTTCTTCCTCAAAGTTCCCCATTGATTTACTATTGTAGTAAATCAGAAAAGTAAAGTAGCCCCAATGAATCTGAGTTATTATAAGTGTAGGCCACATTTAAGTGCAACATTAAAGCCAGAGTTTTGGTTCCATTTGGGGCAGAAGGAGGAGGGTTAGATTTCAATGTCCTTTTGCATTTAATGTCCTCTATTTTATTTAAAGTAGAGCTCCAGATGCTAAACTCCAATAAAAATGATGGATGGATTAGAATCCAATGAAAGTAATGGATTATTCATTACAACTGCATTTCTGTTCGGCTTTGTAGTCCATCCAATCGTTATTATTGGTTTAAAAATACTTACCTTATACTATCGGTGGCTCAATTAGGTTATTTTAGACTCGGGATGCAAGGGGTCGTGGCTTTTGAGATGACAATGTGTATTAGTGAAAAAAAAAAGTGTGGTCAGCCAATTCTACTTCTCTTTCAAGTAATTTGCTGAGGTAGAGGCTCTGGGTATCTGCCCCTAAATCTTAGCTGGATTGCAGTCCACTCTCTAAATCCATGCAATTTATGTAACAGTTTTATGAGTCTACCCAATTCAGGTTAAAAAAAAAGTTCATTCTAATTCATTTGCGCCTTTCCTTCCTTCAATCTATACATCCTGTTCCTGATCCCCCAACTTAAATGAAATAATCAACTATTACCCAAGAATAATATTTGATTTTACATGTACTGACTGAGGCTAGGATTGTATTTGTACAATAATGGAAGAGTTGTTGTGACCTAGGCTTCCTGAGTCATTAAAACACACGTGAAGTCCCAAAAACCTCTTTTATTGCAACAGCTGTGAATTCTGTTCATTCACAGATGAGTCCCAATTAGTTGTAAAGAGTCCTTCAGGATAATCACCCACCTATATCTCATATAGATATGAGCCAGCCATGTGCAGCAGCTGCCAGAAAAGCCAACACAGTTCTGGGCTGCATAAACAGAAGGATAGAATCAAGATCACGTGAAGTGTTAATACCACTTTATAATGCCTTGGTAAGGTCACACTTGGAATATTGCATGCAGTTTTGGTTGCCATGATGTAAAAAAAGATGTTGAGACTCTAGAAAGAGTGAAGAGAAGAGCAACAAAGATGTTTAGGGGACTGGAGGCTAAAAAATATGAAGAACAGTTGTTCTCTGTCCCTCCCTCCCTTTTTTGTTCTCTCTTGTTTTCTGTCTCCCTCTCTCTCCCCATCTCTCTCCCTCCCTCTCTTGTTCTCTCTGTCCCTCTCCCTCTCTCTCTTGTTCTCTCTCTCTCTCCCTCTCCCTCCTTCTTTCTCCCTCCCTCTTGTTCTCTCTCTCTCCCGCCCTCCCTTTCTTGTTCTCTCTTGTTTTCTGTCTCCCTCTCTCTCCCCATCTCTCTCCCTCCCTCTCTTGTTCTCTCTGTGCCTCTCCCTCCCACTCTTGTTCTCTCTCTCTCCCTCTCCCTCCTTCTCTCTCCCTCCCTCTTGTTCTCTCTCCCACCCTCCCTTTCTTGTTCTCTCTTGTTTTCTGTCTCCCTCTCTCTCCCCATCTCTCTCCCTCCCTCTCTTGTTGTTTCTCTCTCCCTCTCCCTCCCTCTCTTGTTCTCTCTCTGTCCCCACTCTTGTTTTTTCTGTCTCTCTTTTTCTCTCTCTCCCTCTCTCTCCCTCCTTCCCTCCCTCTCATTTTCTTGTCCTCTATCAGAAACTCTAGGAGTTTGAGGATTCTATGCAGGACCTTAGCTTTCCTAGCACTGCATACTTCTGAACTGAGAGCTTTGATTCATCCATGGAATCTATTGAAGCCCCTCTCCCAGCTTAGGAGTCCCAGCCTCGAGTGTTCTTTCCACTACTGGGACCACTTTGGCTTTGACTTTCCCCATCTTCTCCAAAGAGGGTTGGACTAGATGACCTACAAGGTCCCTTCCAACTCTGTTATTATTCTATTCTATACTCCTTCCCAATATTGGTGTCATTTGGCACCACTACCAATCTACCTATCACTACCACAATACCGCATGCAAATCATTGGATTAAGTTTCTTGGAGTCTAGATCGCCCAACTCCTTTCCCTTCCTCTTGTGGTCACTAGCAATCAAGTCAAATATAAAGAATGAAATAAAAACGCTGGTTCACCGAGCTCAAACTTTTTTTTTTCTCTCTTCCCCAATATCTACAACACCCCATGGCACAAATCTAGCTTGTACTTAAATTGTACTTGAGCACATTGCTTTTATGACTTTGAGACAATTTCCAGAAAAAAGGTTAGTGAGGGTAATGGCAACATTGCCACGCTGAGGGAAATATCTTATGAATATATTTCCTTGTCTGCGTTACAGCTCCTAACAGACAGAGTAATTGAAAATATATCTGAAACCAATTTGTTGTTTTTTTTGTTTTTTTACTTGTATCACTCAGGTTCTGAAAGTCTCCACAGCCCAAATTAAGTTGTTGAGCTTACAGGGGAACAGTGCAAGCCATTCACCTGACTTGTTGAGAAATCAAATGATGCAGAAATTCCAATGTACACAATAATAGAAATAAAAATGGATTGCAGAATATCCGTGGTATAAAAATTGGCCTAACGTTGTCTGGCATGCAGCATTTTCATGCTTGAAGTTAAGCAAAATGTTCATAGGGGTGCGTGGCCTTAGGTGCAAAGTATTACTTTATATATATATATATATATATATATATATATATATATATATATATATATATATATATATATATATATATGTCTTTGGTTATTCGGGTCTTCTCCCGCGTAGAATTGGAAGTATCTTGGTGACGTTTCGACGAAGTCTCATTCGTCATCTTCAGGCTGGTGTTCTCAGCTTCGTGCTTCCAGGAGCAATGTGAGATTGCAGCTGTATGGATTGGAGGGGTTAAAAGTGGCTAATGATGCAGCTGTGGTCTGGCTTCCAATCCATACATGAATCAGACCAACACCCTCCATGAAAAGCCCTCAAGACCACAAACACGAAGCCAAACAACAACAACGCAGCTCACCAGCTCAAATCCCCCTGCAACTCAGACTAAGCCGAGCACAACCAAGCCCCCACCCAAACAGAACACACCCCCAGCCAATCAGAGCACAACCAACCCCCCATCCAATCAGAGCACAGTCAAGCCCCCAACCAATCAGAACACACCTCCACCCAATCAGAACACAGACAAGCTCCCACCCAATCAGCTCCCACCCCCACTAGTAGTTAAAAGGAAGGGTCAGCTGCAATCTCACATTGCTCCTGGAAGAACGAAGCCGAGAACACCAGCCTGAAGATGATGAATGAGATTTCGTCGAAACGTCGCCAAGATACTTCCAATTCTACGCGGGAGAAGACCCGAATAACCAAAAACCTATATATATATATATATATATATATATATATATATATATATATATATATATATATATATATATATATACACATACACACACACACATATACTTCTCTACTTTCCATCTTTGCGCAAATACTATTCTCGCTGCAGTTATTACATGTATAATCAAATATACTTTTTCTTTGCTAATTTTCTCTGGAAGGATACCCAATAGGAACAACTCAGGTTTTAAATCAATATGTTGTCAAAGCATTTCTTCTAATCATGTTTTAATTCTAATCCAATAATTTCTCACTTCTGGACATGTCCACCATGTATGATAGTATCAGTGGTGGGATTCAAGTAATTTAACAACCAGTTCTCTGCCCTAATGATTTCTTCCAACAACCAGTTTGCCAAACTGCTCAGAAAGTTAACAACTGGTTCTCCCAATTGTGATGGGATTCAGCCAGTTCGGTGGTGCCAGTTCAGTGGTACTATCCCCATGGTGGGATTCAGCGAGTTCGGTGGTGCAAACTGGCTGAATCCCACCACTGGATAGTACGATCCCAGTGTCTGATGGCATTTCCAACATTTAGCTGATTTGTCTTGAAACATTTTTGCCAATTTTTCAAATAGGTGGCATATGCCATCTATAAATAATTTTACATTGGTTCTCTGGGTGCTTCTTGAGTGTGCTTGGAAAGAAAGAGAATACAGGTAGTTCTCGATTTACGACCCCAGCTGACCCCAAAATTTCCATTTCTAAACAGGATAGTTAAGTCAGTTTTGCCCCATTTTGCATCTTCCCTTGCCACAGTTGTTAAATGGAATGACTGCCATTGTTAAGTTAGTAACAATATTGTTTTGTTTTGTTTAGTTTAATTTTATTTAATTTGTATACCGCTCTACTCCCGAAGGACTCAGGGCGGTGAACAGCCATGCAATAAAATACACAATTACAAAATTTAAAAAGCAGAATAAAATAAAATTAAATAATTAGGCCAGACAAATTAAGACAACCCCATCATTTAAAACAATTTAAAATTTACATATTAAAAGAAGTAAAAGGGAGAAAATTAGGCCAGGCCCGCCTGGTGAAATAAAAAGGTCTTAAGAGCGCAGCAGAAGGTGCACAGATCCGGGATCGTCCGTATCTCTGGGGGGAGCTCGTTCCAGGTGGTAGGTGCCCCCACAGAGAAGGCACTTCCCCTAGGGGCTGCCAGTCGACATTGTTTGGCTGACAGCACCCGGAGGAGCCCCTCTCTGTGAGAGCATACCGGCCGGTGGGAGGCTATTGGTGGTAGTAGACGGTCCTGTAGATAAACATGTCCTAAGCCACGGAGCGCTCTAAAGGTGGTCATCAAAACCTTGAAGCGCACCCAGAAGACCACCGGGAGCCAGTGCAGCTCACTTGTAAAGTGAATCTGGCTTTCTCATTGACTTGGCTTGTCAGAAGGCCTCAAAAGGGAATCACGAGACCCCGGGACACTGCAACCGTCATAAATACGAGTCAGTTGTCAAGTGTCTCTGAATTTTGATCACAGGACTACGGGAATGCTGCAACGTTGTAAGTGTGAGAAATGGTCTTAAGTCGCTTTTTTTCAGTGCCATTGTAACTTGAATGTTTGCTAAATGAATGCAAGCCGAGGACTACCTGCAGAATGAAGTCTGTACGCCAGAGGTGACATTCAAAGCATCTTTTCAAGGACTGCTGAAATCCGAATAGAACTTTTGTTTTAAAGCTGCAGAATGAATAAACTCTGCTGTCGTATATGAATGCTTTCCTGAGAATGATCTCTTATTAACTACAGATTGGCCATCAAGGACACTAACTACATTTCCACATAGCAGTTGTTTGTTCATTCTTATTCTTCACAAAGAGAACCCTTTCCTCTTTCAGAACTGCGTCATAGTTGTGCATCACAGCACAATTAAGCAGTTTCATTGCTCATCAGTCCTCATGTATTTTGCCCTTGCTAGCTCCGAGTGCTTTATTCCAACCTGCTACCATGTGGACACCAATTTGTTACAATGGAAAGAGTAAGGGGGGGAAGCACAGTTGTGCCTCTGTGTGATAGCTTTAATGATCCCCATTAGCAACAGCTCTAATTCACTTTTCTGCAATAAATAGAATAAGTATATTTCTCCTGCTTGTTGGAGGTTGGGTTCACGCAGAAATCAATCAGGGAGTTTTTAGGACGAAAATTGGGGCTGGCTACATTTGTATGGCTCCCTGTAATTCATCCTGCATCTCTGAAGAGCTCTATATTGAAAACCATTTTCACAGCTGAACTGACAGTACTTTTTGTTGCCGTCGTGAATGGCTCCTTTGGTGAATGAGCCATTGTGGCTTTAAATGAAATTCTCCCCACAACAGCAGAGCCAATAAGACCGGGTGCATTGTGACACCTAATCTCTCTGTTCCAGGTTGCTCCCCAAGGCAGTCCAATCATCCCTTAAAGATTGTGGAAATATGAGAGCAAGGAGTCAGGAACCAGGGAGGAAGCATTTCTTGTTGAGGATGGTTCGACTTCTATAGCCCAGGAGAAAAATCTAGGCCATTTAGGCTGAGTTAATTTTTTTTTTCTTGGTTCTTGGAGATGTTTAACTCTTAATTGATGAGTTCCTTTAATAAAGTTATCGCTGTTAGTCACCGATGCTGAATTTGGCAGCACGCCTCTTTGGCAGCAGTTAATTTTTTTCCCCCTGTCTTGTTAGAGCAAAGGAGATCATTATTGTTCTATGAGTTGCATACACAGGTGTGTTTTAGAAAAGAAAAAAAGGGCTAATAACATCTCTGGAGTCCATTTCCACTGTTGGAGTTATACTGAATTAGGATTTCATAATACACGGTCTTGCCAACGATTGCAAATCAAAAGCTAGCTGCCTCTTGGTTGCCCGCAATCTAATGAGTTTAGCGCTCAGCTCTGCGCCAAGCTTGTCTGCCATTTGCTCAACATGTAGACGACTCTCTAAATCTGCCTTATACGTAGATATTGTCCTCAGGTAACTATAAAGAGAAATATAATGAAATTGCTTGTTCTGTGAAGCAGACTTATCCAAAGAAAACATAAGTTCATGGATCTCAGTTTTCAAGTTTCTGACCCACAATGCCCACAAGACTAGTTACTTTTAAGAGTTCAAATCCAACAATTTGTAAGACCATGAGATAGTGAGGACTACAATTTATCAGTGGTGGGTTGTTCCTGGTTCTGTACGCTTCTTTAGAACCAGTAGTAAAAGTGGCGGAAGGCTCCGGCCAGGCGCCCGGATGTCATAATTGATGATCTGCATTCCCATCGCGAACTGGTAATAAAGGTAAGTAAAAGTAAGTAAAGGTAAGTAGAACCCACCCCTGATATATAGACATATATATCCTTTCCTCTTTGCAGATGATAGCTAGCAATAGGGAGAGAGAAAGAACCAAACCAGAAGATATGCTGAGATCTCAACAGGCAACCACTGATGCAGTGATACCTACTAGAATTCTTACCTCTTTGCAGTTGAATTAAATAGCTATTTAGCTCTCATCAGCTAACCACACTCTTACTTGGATTTGAACTTGGATTCAAATAGATCTATACTAGTTTCCCTTTATTTCTTTATCAGCAAATATAAATTTGATATACATGTGTATGTATATTCTGTTCTTACTTACTATTTTCCCAATTACAGATCAAGAGTTATTGGCTAGAGTTGGGAAAACGCAGTATAAGTTATAAAAACAGAGAATCGGTCATTTCCTTTCCACTGTTTCTATAGTATGTAATGCAATTCTAAAATATAGCACAGACTGCTTAGGTTTCCAGGTTAATTCCTAAAAATCCCTCTGAATGTAGTTGGAATTTGCTGGTGCTATGCCATTAATACCTGGTCAGCTTTTTTTCCCCTGACCCCATGCTCTCTTTTAAAAAGTTCTGAAGAGATGGAAAAGCTTGTTTGTTATTTTTACTTTGTATTCTGCAAATGCTTTGTTGAGGAACAAGCTGCCCCGCTAACATATTTTTTATTAAATATCCAGGTTTTCCACAGAGATATAAGCACTCAAGCTTAATTCGATACCTTTGTTCATATTTCAGCCAAGGAGAAAATGTTAGGCAACATTTTGCTGGTTCTAATTATATTTTGTCATGGGAACTCCTCAAAATGAAAAAAACATGACAGTGATTAACGCATCCAGATATACGTGCATCTTTTTAAAAGATGGTTTATTTTCGCAAAAATCAAGTGACAAGCACTAAACACGGTGATCCATTCAGGGTTCAGATCAGGGGTGGGTTGCTCCCAGTGGTGAAATGTAAAATTTGTTACTACCAGTTCTGTGGGCATGGCTTGATGGTGGTGGTGATGGTGGTGGGGTAATGTGACTGGGTGGGCGTGGCCAATTTGTTTTTTTCACTTTTAAAACCATTTTTTCTACAACCTCTTTGAATGAAGAGATTGTAAAAAAATGCTTTTAAAAGCCTCTGATGATCCCAGCTGAGTTGCCTGATCGGCAGAGGCTTTTTTTTTCTTTTAAAAACATTTTTTCTACAACCTCTTCAGTTTTGGTGTTAGTAGGCCTCCCTGCAGCCTCCTGGGAGCAAAAATGAGCTCTAGGGGAGGGGATGCACGGCACTGCCCTGTTTCGGGCCTAGTAGGCCTCCCCGCACCTCCTGGGAGGTTTCCCGCATGCGCCCCTCCCCCGCGCATCCATGGCAGAGACTCAAAAATCAGCTGGCCAGTGGGAGGCATGCATGCATGTGCAATGGAGCTGAGTTGGGGCAATGGCTCATGTGCCCATGTGCTATAGGCTTGCCATCACGGGATGAAAGAATCCTTGGTTGCCTTGAAGACTTTAATGGAAGACTGAGTTTATAAGAGCTGGGGTGGCACAGTGGTTAGAATGCAGTATTGCAGGCTACTTCTGCTGATCGCTGGCTGCCAGCAGTTTGTCAGCTCGATCCTGACCGCTTCAAAGTTGACTCAGTCTTCTCTCCTTCCGAGGTTGGCAAAATGAGGATCTGGATTATTGTGGGCAATAGGTTGACCTTGTAAACTGCTTAGAGAGGACTGTAAAACATTATGGGGTTGGTAAATAAGTCTAAATGCTATTGCTATTGCTTGCTATTGCAGCCTAACTCTGCCCACTGCCAGGAGTTCGATTCTGACCGGCTCAAGGTTGACTCAGTCTTCCATCCTTCCAAGGTTGCCAAAATGAGGACCCAGATTATTTTGGGGCAATAAGCTGACTCTGTAAACCACTTAGAGTGGGCTGTAAAAGCACTGTGAAGTGGTACATAAGTCTTATTGCTAAATAAGACAGTAAATAGGAGCAGGGCAAGAAAAATGAGCAATTTCATAACGGAAATAAAGACATTCAATTCCAACATCTCCTTTCAACTGTTTGTTTTGCTCTCTTTCTCTTGTTTTTTTTTCCCCTGTGGAAGCAGCAGGCTTTCACAATTTCCAAATCAATTCAGACTGACCCCCTTCCCAAGAGAGATCACAAAAGTCTCGTTGAGCAAAACTCACCCATATGCTTTCCAGATTGATAAAGCAACTTCACAAGTTAATACATTTGGAGAGCTGTGGTGGTTCCGAGTGGCAGGGAGTGAGATTGATTAAGAGTAGCAGCAACCTCTCTTGCTGCAAATTCCTTGGTGTTTTTTCACTCGTGCTGTGGTCCCCTGAGGTGTGTGTAAATGTGAATGAGACATATTTTGTTGTTGTTGTTGTATGGTTGAATTTGTGGTCTTTTATTGGGGAGAAATCAGAAGCATTTCTACGGGCATCAAATGGTTAACAAGACAGGAATGCAAATGATTGCAGGCTTGGGCACAAAAGGACAGATTTCAAAGTCTCAAGGAAAGCATCCAAGCATTCAGCGCAAACTGCACTGTAAGTACTAACTCCGAGAGAGAAAAAAATGGGTGGATTTGGTGGCCACTATTAAACAACCACAAAAATAACATTGACCGTGAAGATGAAATCAGCTTTTCAATGGTGGCTTGGAGCCGGCTTAGTTTAGCCTAGGCCTAGAAATCATGGTGAGATAATTAAAATATATATATATTTTTTTCTGCAGACTTGTAATGGAATAACAGAGCTGGAAGGGACCTTGAGGGTCTTCTGGTCCAACTGTTTCCTGAAGCAGGAGACCCTATACCAGTGACGGTGAACCTTTTCGGCACTGAGTGCCAAAACCGGAATGTGCATATATGTGCGTGCACCAGAGCAACGGAAACCTGAAGATGAGCTGGCTGGCGCAAGCATGACTGTTTTGGGGCCATTTTCCAGACAGTTTTCTGGGCAGTTTTGAAAAATGGCCTGAAAACAGTCCAGAAAATGGCCTGAAAACGGTTCCAAAAATGGCCCCAAAACAGCTCAGAAATGGCCCAGAAAATGGCCTGGTTTTTGACCATTTTCATGCTATTTTCTGGCACTCCAGCACCTGTGAAGACCAGCTGGCTGGCACGCATGTGAGCACTGGTAACCAGAAGAGCAGCTGGCGACGTCCGTGCCCACAGAGAGGGCTCTGCATGCCACCTATACCATTTTATAGAAGTAGTTGCCCAATCTCTTCGTTAAAAACTTCCAGTAATGAAGCACCCACATCTTCTGGGGGCAAGCCTTTCCGCTGTTGAATTGTTCTCCTAAGTTCTAGGTTGCTTCTCTCCTTGATTTGTTTCCATCCATTGCTTCTTGTCCTGCCCTCAGGGGCTTTGGAAAACAGCTTGACCCAGTCTTCTTTGTGGCAGCCGTTTATGGAAGTGTACATCTAGAAAGCGTAGAAGAAACATTGAAATCGGAATAACCAACCTTGGTTGTTGAATGAAGAAAAGATGGTTTTGGATGTACCAGTATTCTGCTGCCATAGTTCAGTTATACACTAATGAGAGTATTTATTTGGTTGGTTGGTTATACAGACGGAAGGAAACAGTATGCTATCTCTGTTCTACTCTGTTACATATCAAAAAGGGTTTTAAACCTGGACTAACCAAAGGCCATCCTCTTTGCGATTTTTTCCCCAGTGCTAATTGCTTATAACATGTGGCTCCGGAAGGTTCCATGTCTTTTGATCGATAGGTTTGTAGATAAAGATAATGTAGATGTCATATTAATCTCTCGGCGCTTTTATCTCGTGCCTGTTGTTCTCCCTCTCTTCTTTCTGCTTGTCTTTTGTCCTGTTTTATCTTTCACTTTTGATGTTCGCTAATGTTTAATAAATAAACATCAAGCTACAGTTTTGCTAGCAGAACAGAGTAATATGTGTGTTTGCTGCAGTGCGGGTAGGCAGATTAACTGGGAGTTTTTGCTGGGCGCAGATTAAATGGGAAATAAACCGTTCTAATTTTCCAACAACAACAACAACAAAGTTGTGTTTTATTCCTGTCCAATTTTTATTGCCTGATGGTTTTCCCCAAGCCAATGAGACCTTGAGAAGCTTCTTGTGTTTTACTTTATTACATTTTTAAAGAATGAAGGATCTGGTCATTCGTACGCACTCGTAAAACTAAGTCCCATGAAACCTGAATCCCTTACTTATTAGCAGATATTCATAGAATCACACTGTAAATGCAAAACTGGTTGCAGCATGGCTACGAATCCCAAAAGCCACTTCTGGGATCAAAGCCCCCATATGTTCTTACTTTTTATTTATTTATTTTGATTTATTTATTTGTCAAGCATATATAAGATAACAGGTAAAAGTATAAACACAATTTGAATACATGAAAAAAGTAAGAGTAAAAAGGAATATTAGGACAGGAATGGTAAGCACGCTGGTGTGCTTATGCATGCCCCTTACAGACCTCTTAGGAATGGGGTGAGGTTGACAGTAGACAGTTTAAGGTTAAAGTTTTGGAGGTTTGGGGAAGAAACCACAGAGTCAGGTAGTGCATTCCAGGCATTGACCACTCTGTTACTGAAGTCATATTTTCTGCAATCGAGTTTGGAGCGGTTTACGTTGAGTTAGTATCTATTATTTGCTCAGGTATTGTTGTGGTTGAAGCTGAAGTAGTCATTGACAGGTAAGACATTGTGACAGATAATTTTATGTACTACACGTAGGTCAGACCGAAGTTGGTATAGTTCTAAGTTGTCTAAGCCCAAAATTTGAAGTCTGGTGGCATAAGGTATTTTATTGCAGTTAGAGGATTGGAGGACTCTTCTCGTAAATATCTCTGGACTCTCTCAATTGTATTTATGTCCGATATGCAGTGCGGGTTCCAGATAGATGAACTGTATTCAAGAATTGGTCTAGAAAATATTTTGTATGCTCTAGTTAGTAGTATAATATTACCAGAGAATGATTGGTTAGAAAAGAGAAATAGATAAAGATTTTTGATAATGAAATAGGAGAATATTATATTAAATGTATTGTACTTGGGGGGGGGGGAATAATGTAATAGAGAAATGGAAATTATAAGGGAAGAAATTAAGATAGAAGGCGTAATCAAAAAGAAGAAGTTACTGAAGAAACTCCAAGATGATACACGGAAGGATTGATTGTGTTTGTTTGTGTAAAAAAAAAATGCAAAAAAAATATATTACCAGAGAAGAAGCTACGTAAGATTAGGTTAACAACTCTTAATGTTGTTCCAGTGGGCTCTGGCACTTAGATCTTTAGAAATGAGTACTCCAAGGTCCTTGACAGAGTGAGGGTCATTTACAAGGTCATGTCCACCTAATTTGTATTTTATGTTTTGATTATTTTTGCCAATGTGCAAGACAGAGCAATTGTTGGTTGAGATTTGAAGTTGCCACTTGTTAGACCAATCTGACACATAGTCAGATTAATTTTTATTAATTAATTTGTATTAATTTGTAGGTCTTCCTCCATTTAACCCTTCAATTCTGAACACCGGCTTTAAAATGTTCCTTTTAAGAGAAAGAAACATTTTTTTTAATTAGATTTATATGCCGCCCTTCTCCGGAGACTCAGGGCGGCTTACAAGGCATTAAGCAATAGCTTTCATACTTTTGTATATTTTTATACAAAGTCAGCTCATTGCCCCCACAAACTGGGTCCTCAATTTACCTACCTTAGAAAGGATGGAAGGCTGAGTCAACCTTGAGCCTCAACCTTGCAATAATTGCAGACAGCTGAATGTTAATAACAGGCTATCTAGCCTGTTGAGCTATCTGAGGCTCTCTGTGTTTCCCTGTGTTTTTATTATTGTGTATTTTTCATGGCGTGCCACTGAGCAGTATATTCAGCTGGTAAATTTGTTAATGGTCCATAGTCAGGAAAGATATTTGCTCAGTATTGGTGAATGATCCTTTAAAAAAAATGAAAAGGAAACATGCTCACCCAGGCTTAAAAATATACAAAGTGTGACATAGGAACGACACAAGAAGAACAATACAAATATTGAATTGTAATGGTGCCCTAAGTGAAATGGTCTCAAGGAAAGATAACTGAGTTTCAATCTGAGATAAAGAGACAAAATATACAAGACTCTTTGATGATGAAAACCTCAGTCCTATATCTACTACCCGGAGGAGGAGGGGGAGGAGGAGGAGGAGGAGGAGGAGGAGGAGGAGGAGGAGGGGATCAGGTTTATGGAGGAAAGAAGAAGGATATGAGCACACAATCACTGTTTTTCTTGGGAACAAATTGAATTTTGAAATACCAGTTTCTCCCTAAATAAACCATTTCTGTTATCCCATTGATGGCAATAGCATCAGCAATAGCAATTACAGTAGTGGCCAAAATTGTGGACACCTTTTGGGAAAAGTGTATTTTTGAGGTTTAATGGCTAATAACACCACTTTTCTTTTGTAGTTTCAAGATAATCCTATTCCACTGCTGGAATGGCCTGGGAATAGCCCAGACCTTCACCCAACTGAAAAAACTATGGAGCCGACTAAAGAAACTGGTTAGTCAGAAACGACCCAGCAATAAAACCCAGTTAATAGAAGCCATCCTTCAATCTTGGTTTCACATTATAACAGCTGCAGAACTAAAAGTCTTGGTTCACTTCATGGGAGGACGTTGTAAGACCATAATTCATGCTAAAGGTTACCCAACTAAGTATTAACTGACATGGTGATTGTTTTTGTACATCTCGTTTTTTCTATGTGTTTCACTTGTCTCCTTTATACTGTAACTGCTATTCTAATAGCAAATCCTCCATAAAAGTTATTGCATTACATTCTTGATTAAATTATTCCATTGATATATAATTTTATGGTACTACTCCAAAAAATAAAGTGGTGTTATTAGCTAGTTTTAGAAAATACATTTTTCCCAAAAGATTTCCACAATTTTGGCCATGACTGTAGACTTATATACTACTTTACAGACCTCTCTAAGTAGTTTACAGAGTCAGCCTATTGCCCCCAACAATTTTGGGTCCTCATTTTACCCACCTCGGAAGGATGGAAGGCTGAGTCAACCTTGAGCCTGGTGAGATTCAAACTGCCAAATTGCAGGCAGCCGACAGTCAACAGAAATAGCCTGCAATACTGCACTCTAACCACTGTGCCACCGTGGCTCATAGATGATGGCCTTAAGGAAATTGATGATAGATAGTTAGAGAAAATTGCATCTAAGAGCAGATTCCCAGCATTTCTGCTAAATCATCCTTAAAGAGGCAGGTAAGAAGGAAGGTACCAAAGATTCTTGCCTTCATGCCAACTCCCACGCTTGGCTTTGCAGTTCAGAATCGCAACTGTAATTATAATTAACGCCAGTGCCATGGCTCACCATGCTAATTGATGGCATCTGTGGAGCTGTCTAATGTCTTCAATTTCAGACTGCAGGTCAATAGGTAAGCAGACAACTGATGGTTGTGATGGATCTCACACTGATTTCTGCTCCAAGATTGAGAAGAAACAAAACATCCAAATTCCTTCTCTTCTTCCCACATAAAGACCAATACAAGAGAGAATATTTGTAGATCAAAGTGAATTAAATCATAAGTTGATTACTCTTTGGTTGGAAACTATCTTAACTGTTCCAAATCTGGCAGTTCTTCCCAGTGGTGAAATCCAATTTTTTTTACTACTGGTTCTGTGGGTGTGGTTTGGTAGGCATGGCTTAATGGGTGTGGCAGGGGAAGGATACTGCAAAATGTTCATCCCCCCACTCCAGGGGAAGGATACTGCAAAATCTCAATTCCCACCCCACTCTGGGGCCAGCCAGAGGTGGTGTTTGCCAGTTCTCCGAACTACTCAAAATTTCCACTACTGGTTCTCCAGAACCTGTTGGATTTCACCCCTGGTTCTTCCCCCACCTCCCCACATTCATTTAGTAAGCAGTGAAATTTGTGTGTGTTGTGATGCACAATTTCTCTGAACATATGCATTTCTGTTTGCAGTTTTACAACATGTAGAGTTCACGAAAGTTCCTCCAACAGCTTCTATTTTTATTCATTTAAAAAAAAAATAAACACATGCATGGAAATTTGGCTAAATTTTAAGTGGGAGCAGGAAAATAATTACAGCCTTATACTGTATGTGTTTATGCATTCATTCTCAATGCAAAATTAAGTTAGTTTTTTTTTTTTATATGGCAAACTAAATGCCTTTTTCACTACCAAGATAAAATTTTGCCATAAGGTAATTTAAACGGGGCCTCCTTTATCATAGATAAATACACCTTCTTTCTTTCTACACGTCTGCGTATGAGTTTCCTTTTTTAAAAATTTTCCTTGGAAATTAATATGGGGCTCTTATGATGAGATCTTATACATTGAAACGTGACTGAATTTGTCCAGTGGTGAAATCCAATTTTTTTTACTACCGGTTCTGTGGGCGTAGCTTGGTGGGTGTAGTGTAGCTTGGTGGGCATGGCAGGGGAAGGATATTGCAAAATCCCCATTCCAGGGGAAGGATACTGCAAAATCCCCATTCCCTCTTCACTCTAGGGCCAGCCAGAGGTGGTATTTGCCGGTTGTCCGAACTGCTCAAAATTTCCGCAGTTCTCCAGAACCTGCTGAATTTCACCCTTGCATTGGTCACATATTAATATTATGCCATTATTTTAAAAAAATTATAGGAAGATTTCTGCCCTGAGAACCAAATGTGTTAATCTTCAGTTAATCACTGAAATATAATTGGCAGAATCTAAAGACAGAATTTATTTTAGCAATTTTAATAGCCCTAATGAAAGCCTTTAAAGGGTCTTTAGCAATTTTTGTAAGTCCTAATGGAAGTCTTTTTAAGACACCTTTAAAATTAGAATGACATTTACATATTCATTATGTCCCACCAAATCAGTGATGACTTTTAGTGACCAGATAGAGAGAGAAAGAGAGAGAGAGAGACAAAAAGGAGATTGAAAAAATAGACAGATATTGGATTAGCTTTCTCGATTTCTTTCAATCCAAATCCTGTGAATTCATATCTCTCCATCATTCAACCGCTTAATGATCTACCCTTATGTATTGCTTTATTAAATTAGGAATCAGATGGCAATGCATATAGAATTAATTTTGTGTTCAGTCTGAAATTGCACAAAGTGATAGGAAGATGTACCTTCTTGAAACACAACTGAAAATACTCTATTTCGAATCTGGTTGTGTCTTAAATAATGCAGTGCATAGCAAAATCAAAAAGTTAAGTAAACTTTTATCACACACACACACACACATCCTCAAAATGATTATGCAGGTTGGTGCAAAACTGCATTTCCTTACTTAACTATATTAAAATTTTGATGGGTTATTTCAAATGAACACATGTTATTCATAACTCTACACCATGCTACTCCGACATCAAACCTTAAAACAATTCAATTGTTGTTTTCTACTCCAGAAAATAAATATATCACTGATTCCAAATCAAATCCTTGAAAATATCCAGTTGAACAGATTCTGCATGTAAGGTAGCAGATTTCTGTCTGTAGACAGTAGCTTCAATCAATTTAAAATGTACTCAGCTGAATGATTGGCCTACCTTCCTTCCTTCCTTCCTTCCTTCCTTCCTTCCTCCCTCCCTCCCTCCCTCCCTCCCTCCCTCCCTCCCTCCCTCCCTCCTTTCTTTCTTTCTTTCTTTCTTTCTTTCTTTCTTTCTTTCTTTCTTTCTTTCTTTCTTCATCAAATAAAAATAACAAGTTCAAACGAACAAGATGAAAAAAAGCTATTTCACAGGAACCTGTTCAATATGGGATGAGGTCCACAAAAGTTAAGTTGGAATTAAAACTGTGAAAGTGAGTAGCTGAGACAACTGAATCAAGTAAGATGTATTTATTTATTATTTATTAGTTCAATGTACATGCCGCCCTCCTCCGAAGACTCAGGGCGGCTTACAATGCACTTAAAGCAATGGCCTTCATTCTTTTGGATACACCTGCTTATTAGGGCTTTTGGCCCCCCATAAGCGGTGTTTCTACAAAGTCAGTTTATTGTCCCCACAGTCCGGGTCCTCAATTTACCTACCTCGGAAGGATGGAAGGCTGAGTCAACCTTGAGCCTGGTGAGATCTGAACTCGCACTAATTGCAGGCAGCTGGCAGCTAAGTGCTACATAACAGCACTTAGTCTGCTGCACCACCAAGGCTCTAGATATTCCAGACTCTGACAACTCTGTTACAAAAATCAAATTGTTTATAATCAAGTTTAAAGTGGTTTACATTAAGTTTAAAACAGTTGTTTGCATGCATTGTTAGGTAGAGCGAGACAGCTGCTTCAGCTGACAGATCCTGCCAGATGTTATCATTGCTCCCAATCAATATTATTGTCTTATTATTACTAGATATATAGATATATGGAGAATATTACTCTATAGCAGGGGTATCAAAGTCAAGGCCTGGGTCTATAGTCTATGGAAGAAAAAATCAATTACAAGTTCAATGTGTTTCCATGCATACAATGGGAGATGGGCCATCTTGTTCCCTTCCTTAGCCAGCAAGTCATTTCAGTCTTGCTTGTTGGCCTTTTTATTGATCGACAGGATATTTTGAAGGAGACTCATGAAGACTTGAATGGAACGTGGTGACTCAGTGGCTAAGATGCTGAGCTTGTCGATCGAAAGGTTGGCAGTTCAGCGGTTCGAATCCCTAGTGCCGCGTAACGGGGTGAGCTCCCGTGACTTGTCCCAGCTTCTGCCAACCTAGCAGTTCGAAAGCATGTAAAAAATGGAAGTAGAAAAATAGGAACCACCTTTGGTGGGAAGGTAACAGCATTCCGTGCGCCTTTGGTGTTTAGTCATGCCGGCCACATGACCACAGAGAAGTCTTTGGACAGTGCTGGCTTTTCGGCTTTGAAACGGAGATGGGCACCTCCCTCTAGAGTCAGCAACGGCTAGCACATATGTGTAAGGCGAACCTTTACCTTTTTAATGAAGACTTTGAGATGTGAAGCATCCATTCCACATTGACAATTCCTCAATTAGGATTGGCTGGATGGAGAATTATGAAAAAAAGAACTTCAACCTTAGCTATTGGAGAAACCTACTTGGTTAGGATCCGTGTTCCGTTGGAGATGCCCTTATATACTCATGTCACCTTTCTCTCTAAAGTCAATGTTGCATTTATATCAATCTTTCTAAGTGACAAGAAGTGTCTGCTTTGCCTCCGGTTGATATGGTAAATTGCTGCGGGCAGGCGAAGGGGCTGCACTTTGGCAAATGACATTTATAGCATTGCCCAAGCTGTGAGATTTGAATAAAGCATCACCAAAAGGCAGAACTAAGAACTGTGATTTATTAAGGACAGGGAGCAGAAAATAGGACTGGCCATGATAAATAAGGACAGCCTGACTACTTGCCAATTCAGCTGTTCTGCAAGTTTTAGGACATCTGTCTTCACACTCGGAGTTGCCAACAAAAATGCTTCTTAAGTCATACGTGTCTACCTCCTTTCAATTTGCTTTTCTCGGGACAATTTTAAGGGCTCCCACAGTCCATATGGATCTGGCTTCATAAACATCTTAATTTCTGTATGTATGAAAATTAGACTGATCAAAACTGGAAAAAAAGGACTTTATTGTAAAGGTAAAAGTTCCCCTCGCACATATGTGCTAGTCATTCCTGACTCTAGGAGGCTGTGCTCATTTCTGTTTCAAAGCCGAAGAGCCAGCACTGTCCAAAGATGTCTCCATAATCGTGTGGTCAGACTGACTAAATGCCAAAGGTGCACGGAATGCTGTTCCCTTCCCACCAAAGGTGATTCCTATTTTTCTACTTGCATTTTTTATGTGCTTTCAAACTGCTAGGGTGGCAGAAGCTGGGACAAGTAATGGGAGCTTACCCTGTTACGCGGCACTGGGATTCGAACCGCTGAACTGCCAACTTTTCAATCGACAAGCTCAGTGTCTTAGCCACTGAGCCACTGGGTCCCTCTCACCCATTTATTGTAGGGGTGTCCAAATTATGGAATTCCTTTCTCCATGTATAGTATCCGAATGCTAGTGTAGCTTTTGAGCTTTGTCTCATTTTAATAAACTGTATGTTGGCATGAAATTCTGGTAGATACCACCCCAAAAATCTGGAGAAAGCGAAGGGTTTGGGAAGCCTGAATTAGGCTTGGGCAAACCATTCTTAAACTGCCACACACCAGAAAATAAAAGAAATGGGATAAAAATGGCTAAAAATGAAGAAATACGCTAAAATAATTAGAACCACATATTTGTTGACATTGTCAACAGCCATCAGTCAAGTGTCATAGACACATTTATTTAATGTTAGAATTTCAGTCTATAAACCCAGCACCAGTTTACTTGTATATCGATATAACATATTGCCGAGGCATTAATTATTTAATTTTGCTTTTAAGCCTCATTTCAATACCTAATTAGCATACAATAACTGCCTTTCAAAAGTGAAATTAGATATCCGTGACATTTTGAATATGGCAAGATTTTCCTCCTCCTCCTTTTTTTTTTTTTTAATGTCTCCTCTTTTATTTCAGTTCTTTGGTTCTTTTGTGCTGTTGATAAGAGTGAATAATGATAGTTTAATTCAGAGATGTTGTTCTGAGGGGAAAAAAATGATTAACACATCAAACTTGTTATCTTTTATGGCTTGAAAGAGAATTAGAATGATTGGGAGGTAATCCTTTTGGGTTTGTCGAATAAATAATTTAAAGTCACCTTTGATCAGTTTCCCAAAGAAAGACATCACAACAATCTTCTGACTGGGTAAAATATTTACAGAGGGGTTTTTTTTTTAATTATTATTATTTCTTCTTAAGAAAACTGCTCAAATATATTTGAGCAGCGTGAGAGATAGTTGAGGATTTTTGCAAACCTCAAAGATACAACAGTGAATACTCACCTTTTAATGACTCTCATCCCTTAACTAATTCAGGGTAGAGTTGGGGCGACTGGATGGAGCTGAGAGTTTACTGGCTGGATACCCTTCCTGACGCCACATGGAGTTCGCAGCAGACATTTTTTTCTTTGTGCCTGGGGAGAGAGAAACATCTGCCGCTACCTAGGATTGAACTCTCAACCTTCCGAACGGGAGGCGATTAGCTTCACCGCTAGGCCACCACAACACTCAAAGATACAACTGTGAACATTGTTACAAATTCACCGATCCTTTCCAGAAATATGAAACTTGTGATTCCATTGGTGAATTCACTGCTACCAAAGACGGGGTCAATATGTCAAGTTTTCTTGGGCTCAGTTCTTCATATCTCTAGCCTTCGATTTGTGGTGTCAAAGCTCCACCTAATTGATCAAAATGACTACATGCCTCTGTGGGCATTCATGGCCTGGTACTGGTAGTCCATGACTTACAGCCATTGGTTTAGTGTCCATTAAAAATTACAATGGCACTGAAAAAACTGGTAGTCCTTGACTTACAACCATTGGAAATTACAACGGCACTGAGAAAAGTGACTTATGACCATTTTTCACACCTCTGACTATTGCAGCGTCCCCATGGCCACGTGATCAAAATTTGGATGCTTGGGGACTGACATGCACTCATGAATTTATGATCACTTTTGACAACCTTCTGACAAGCAGAAGCCAGGTTCACTTAACATTCAGTTAACATTAAGCCAGATTCAGTTGCTTAACTTAACATTCAGTTAACATTAAGCCAGATTCTGTTGCTCGCTGAACAACTGCAATGACTCACTTAACCACTGTGGCAAGAAAGGTAGCAAAATGAGGCAAAACTCACTTAGCAACTATCTCGCATAGCAACAGAAATTTAGGGCTCAGTTGTGGTCTTAGTCGAGGAATAACTATGTTGACATTTATGCAGTTCTTTCTCAAATATCCTTTCCCCGGTGTATAAGTTTAACTATTTTGTGTTGCTGAATGCATTTTGGTAGGATGCACTTGGGAATGTGTGGGTCATTCAGAGGTGGTATTCAGACCAATTTGCCCAAACCGGGAGCGGAAATCACGGGTGGGCCTAGCCACTTGCCCCAGTTCTATGCTGTCCTATTTAGGCACATTTTTGAGGCCAGGTGCATGCATGAGCAAAATGCATGCGCGGAAGACATGTGTGCAGAGTGAACCGTTGGTAACAAAATGTGAAACCCACCACTGGGGTCATTGTGAGTGGCATGGAGAAATGAAACATTTGGATGTTATATTTGGATTTCCTTCATTCTGTGTTCAGGAAGGGCAACTTGAGGAAGATTCCATGAAATTGTGATATGGAAAGAATCCCTACAAGTGCCTCTCTAGGTCTTCTTAGCAGTGAACAGGTAAAAGGTAAAGAACCCTCTGCGGTGCTCATCTTCATTTCAAGGCCATTGATCCAGCGCTGTCTGAAGACATTTCCATGGTCATGTGGCCAGCATGACATCACAGAGCACTGTTACTTTTCCATCGAAGTGGTACCTATTGATCTACTCACATTGTCCCAGCTACTGTTCTGACCTAGGTTTCAAAGAAGCACGAAACAGACTCCTTGTCCTGACAAAAACCCCTTTTATTAAGCTAATGTGAATTCCTCTCATTCACATCCAGCAAAGTCCCAGCAAACAGTCTTTCCAGGGTGAATTTACAACCACAGACCTTATCAGGCTTGGAGAGCTGCCAGGCCGATATCTTCCAAACACAATACTGTACAAGAAAATACTTGGCAATGAGTCTCTGAGAGTCAGGAACAGATCTTCACACTAATGAAATGAACTAATTGTCTCCTGCAAACTCCCTTCCTCTTTATTTCCTATGGGAGGGGCCATTCACCATCCACCTGTGCCTTTACTCCTGAGTCGGCCCTTGTTCCTTAACTGTTGCCTTCTCCTGGCAGCTCTGCACATGCGCACACTGGGAACAGGCTCCAGCTGTTCCTCAACCCCACTTATCTCCAACTCCAAAGGTAGCTGATAACTGTCAGACGGCCCTGGTCCCATCTCTGCCTCTGATGCAGAGCATTCATCAGAGCTTTCCCCAGACTCCAGGACTGGCCCATGTTCCTCCACAACCTCCTTACTGTCCGAATCTGTCACCAGCTCCACTGGCTGCTGGCGGGCCACAACAGCTGCTAGGCTGGCAGCAGCTGGAGCAAGGACAGGAGCTCACCCCATTATCTAGTGCTTGGGTCTCAAACCTGGGCTGCTGGCTTTCCAGTCAACAAGCCCACCGTCTTAAAACTGCTGTACCACTGCGCCACCTCAGCAATTAACAGGAGTTGTTAGAAAATTTCCTAAAGAAGTTGAAATCCCCACGGAAGATCAAGACAAGCCTGGCTTACTCTTAACTTCTTATTTAGAAACAAGCACTAAAAAAATCTCACGATTTCTTCTCCTTGTTCTTTTTCCCTCTTCCTCCCCCCTGAGTATATATTTTTTTTCTGTGGGAAGATGAGATTTAGAGGAAAGAAGAAAGTGCGTATTGGAAATGATGTGACTGCTCAAGGCTTGATTTTCAGATGTGCTAAGTACAGGAAAATATGAGAAAAAGTACAAGAAAGGAGAAACTTCTTGATATTCAGTGCCTCTGACAGCCCATCCCCAGGTGAATAGGGCACCTTCAGATCTCGCCCAGCCTTTTTCAAATAATAATGATAATGCTGAATTTCAAATAATCACAATAAAAGAAGACGATGCAAATAGAAACCAGATGCCATTTATTTTCTTATTGTATTAATTATTCCTCCTCCTCCTCCTCCTCCTCCTCCTCCTCCTCCTCCTCCTCCCCCTCCTCCTCCTCCCTGTCTCATAAAGAAATAGGGCAGCTGGGGTAAAAGCCACTGAGCATCAGCGCATCTCATGTCAAGCATTTCTTGGAGTTAATTAAGCATGTTGAAGAATAGCCAATGTCAAAAGTGCCTCTCTTTTAAAGAAGTTATGCCTTTTAAGATTCAAGATGGGAAAATTGGCATGACTTGTCTCCTCTTTGGAGAGAATTCATGTTTTTTATGAAACTTTCTTTAAGGGGGGAGAGAATAACCTTTTCCGAATCTTAAATTGGCACAGAAAAACACACGTCTTCTGAATAGTTTTTATCCCAGAGCTATAATTGCACTCAGCAATGAACTAAAGGGCCATCAAGTGAGCTGTTGGACAGCATTACTTGGTCTGTTGTGTGGATGTTTGGGTGGTTCAGGAATGGGGAATTTGTGATGGGAGGGGTGTGTGTTTGGGGATTGTTACATGTGTTGGGCCTGGACTTTGGGTGTTATGTGAATTTCGTTTTATGGGTATACTATGTATATATGTACAATGACAATAAAGTTATACTTATACTTAAAAGGATGTGACTTTTTTTTTTTTTTTTGAGAAAAAGAGGATAAACTTTCCCAAGCTATTTTGAAAACAGCAAGGTGACGTAGAGATAAACTTTTCAAGTTTGTGTGACCCAGATTTCTATTTTTTATCTACCCAATGCATACCAGCTGAAAGCTTCTTTTTTATTTCTCATGTCTACCCAGCCATGAGAAATGATGTTCACTTCTTACAGTTTTCTGGCAACAGAAAGAAAAGCAGGCAATTGGAAAAGAGGTGTCAAGAAAGCTTACGGTGAACTGAGGCTGCGGGGCATTTAAGGATCTGAGATGGTGATTGCAAAGAAAGGGCAATATTTGGGACACATAGAGTTTCTGATTCTCTTGGAACAAGCAGGTCGAGTCAATGAGATCAATTAGAATTCTATGAGCAATCTCATGGGTTTCGCTAGACCATGAATGGACCATCATCGTGCAAAGTTGTCTGAATGACGATCAGACGATACGTCCTTGAAAGTCTACTCAGATATGGCCTTGAATGTCTACTCCAGGGGTCATCAACCTGTGGCTCTGGAGCCACATGTGGCTCTTTTACCTCTCTGCTGTGGCTCCCGTCAGTCAAAATATGTGTCACAACCACCAATGTGTGACACCCACCGGCATGTGATTTATTGAGCTTTTCAACCCTCGGTAGCCAACCATGGATAAATCCAAGAAAAGAAAAAAGTTTCAGAAGAAAACAGAACGTTTAATTCAACTACATATGCTAGTTTTGTGGCCGCTCAAGAAATAGTCAGGCACGGGAAGGGTTTTGTGGCTCCTGGTGTTTTCTTTTCTGTGGGAAATGGGTCCAAATGGCTCTTTGAGTATTTAAGGTTGCAGACCCCTGGTCTACTCAAACATGACCTTGAAGGTCTATACAAATCTAGTTTTAATCTACGGCCATCTATATTGTTTTTTATGAAATTTTAACTTTTGTGTGCTTGTTTTTTAATCGGCTGTGCACCGCCCTGAGTCCGTAAGGAGAAGGGCGGTATATAAATCTAAATAAATAAATTAAATAAATAAATAAATAAATAAATAAATAAATAAATAAATAAATAAATAAATAAATAAATACTGTATGACCTTGAAGTTCCACTCATTGGCCCATTGAGAGTTAAATATAGTGGTAAGAGTATTGGTCTAAAAAGAGGAAACCCAGGATTCTCATCCACAGGTATTTCATGGGTGGCTTGATAAACAGAGAAAAAGAGGAATGCACTGGAAAAAAATCAGTGAGATCTATTCAAATTTAGTTCTGAAGTTAATAAGAACTTGCTTATAAGTATGTTCAGCAAGCAATACCTATTTTAAATATTACCATTAATTTAGAACTACATTGTTATAATAAAGGTGAAAGCTTACCTTAATATATTAGTTTGAAATCTTAGATATATGGAAGAAATAGTATTTGTATATTGATGAATGATTTTGTGATGGCTTTTTCAACCCTCGTTTGTAAAATAATGATATAATCCCCTAATGTGGTCCTAAATTAGTCAGAATTATAACTAGTGCTTTGTGATAAGTGACCTTGTACTAAATTTAGGCCACATCTCTGAGCCCTGATAGGCATAGAAAATGTTTCAGATTTGCTTGTATACTTTTAACTGAAAGTGAATTTTCTTAAATTAAGTATAATTACTTTAAGGGCATCATAAAAACAATACCTTTTTTCCCCCTTTCTGTATTGCAATAAAGAAATTGTAATAATATGAAATGAATCTAAGAACATTTCACACTTTAATGAAAAATACATTTTATTGTTCCCCTTGTTTAAATCATACTTTATTTAGAACACTTTAATATTTAATATATTATTCAGACTAATTTAATTTACTGATCTCTTACTCAAAATAAAGTTTTAAAGGTATTTTTTGGATAACTGCACAGCAGAGTATTTTTAAATATTTCTGGGAAGAAAATTTGTTGTATCAATAAAAGTGTTTAAAATAACAGGCCTTAAATATTGTCATTCTTCTATATATTCTTCTAAGCTCCTCAACTATTACATTCTTAAACATTGGCTTTATGTTAGATATATTGAAATTGTCTGGCTGTAATTTTGCATCGTTTGAACGCAAAAACCCTTCAATCAATTCCATTTCCAAAAGGAAGTTTACACTACCTGCATTATTTAACATGTCAAATCTAAAATAATACCTACAGACTTTTCAAAAGAGTTTTGGATAGGAATTGCATTTAAAAATAAGACTGACTGATCTACCTAGCACGCCATGTAATATTTTAAAAAAAAAATCTTTCACACATGAAACTGACTCCTATATCACATGGATGTGCTGTTCTTTACCTGTGTCACAGAACAATTAAAACTACTGTGTATAAGAGGATAGGCCACACCAAAAACTGGCCATAAGTGTACATAGTCCTCAACTTACAACTGCAATTGAGCCTAAAGTTTCTATTCAGTCGCAAGACAATCGTTAAATGAGGTGGGCCCCATTTGATGAACTTTTCTGACATAGCTGTTAAACGAATCATACAATCATGAATTTACGAGACCGTCTTTTGCCACCAATAGCCTCCCACCGACCAGTTCGTTCTCACAGGGAGGGACTACTCAGGGTACCGTCAGTCAAATTGTGCCGACTGGCGACTCCCAGGGGGAGGGCCTTCTCTGTAAGGGCTCCAACCCTTTGGAATTAACTGCCCCCTGATATACAAAACATCCCTAATCTCCGTGCTTTCCGCTGTGCCCTCAAGACCCTGATGTTCAATCAGGCAGGGCTAAGCACATTAACTGGGAATGATTAAAATATTATATAATCCTGGGTTTTATTTATTTGGGCTAAACTATGCTATAATTTTAATTATCAATTTTATGATGTTTATGTATCTTTTATTTTTTCTTGACTGTACACCGCCTTGAGTCCTGCGGGAGAAAGGCGATATAGAAATATAATAATAAATAAAATAAATAAATAAATAAAGTGAATATGGCTTTCCTTCATTGACTTTGCTTGTTGGAAGCTAGCTGGAAAGCTTATAAATAGAATAAGATAGGATAGGGTAGGATAGGATAGGGTAGGGTAGGGTAGGGTAGGGTAGGGTAGGGTAGGGTAGGGCAGGGCAGGGCAGGGCAGGGCAGGGCAGGGCAGGGCAGGGTTAGAATTAGAATTAGAATTAGAATTAGAATTAGAATTAGAATTAGAATTAGAATTAGAATTAGAATTAGAATTAGAATTAGAATTAGAATTAGAATTAGAATTAGAATTAGAATTAGAATTAGAATTAGAATTAGAATTCTTTATTGGCCAAGTATAAAAAAACCAACAAATGGTTGTAAAACACGAACTGCCTGTATGCAACGGACACCTGGAGCATCGTAACAGGTCTACAGTGTTTCAGAGGCTCATTAAATGAATGGTTGAAAGGTGAGGACTCCCTGTCATTAAAATAGTACATTCCCGGTGTTGGGAGGACTTGCCAATTCCTTGGGAACTGAAGTGGACTGCTGGGGGTTTGCAGGGGTTCGGGAGAACCTCTAGCTAAGATTCTGTGCAGTTCGGAGAACCCCCAAATCTCACTCATAGCTGGCTCTGCCCACCCTACCCTGCCCCTCCCAGGAGTCCACCCGTGGCTCATTTCAGATGCAGGTAAGTGCAGGGTGTGCATGGAGGCTCGGGGAGGGCGAAAAACGGGCCTACCAGAAGTTCAGGAAGGCCAGAAACAGACCTGTTTCTGGCCTCCAGAGGACCTCTGGAGCCTGGGTAGGCCGTTTTCACCCTCCCGTAGGCTCAGGAGCCCGGGGAGGGCAAAAATGCCTCTCCTCCCAACCATGGTGCAGGAGGCCGAGTAGGCCCCACCTGCCATGGCCATACCCAGCAACTGGGCAGAGAACCCCTTGCTAAAATTTTTGAAGCCCACCCCTGCTTGGGAACCTTGTTGGAACTCTGTGGTTTTCTTCCTTCTGCAGTCCCAGCGCCGAGTTACATTTCATCTCCCCGATGGGTCTCAAGAAAGCTGCAGTGACAGTGGGCTGGGAGACCACGAGCCCAGCAGTAACACCAGTATGACCCATCCTTTGCCACTGGGTTTCCCTCAAGAGGAGTACTATGAGCAGACCTCACCCAACAGTCGGACAGAGGGAGATGGAAACTCAGATCCGGAGTCCAGTAAGTTTCTTGTATTTGGTCATATTTGCTTTGAAACCACTCCAGGGGGGAAAAGTCTGGCTTGAGAAGGACTTAAGGCAAGAGAAATGAACTTTAATGGAAAGTTCAGGTAAGCAGAAGGTCAAGATGCCCCTGTTTAAATTATTTTTCCCAGTGCTTGCTTGGGGTTCTTTTGAGAGTCAGATGATGGAGCCAAATGTTCGCTTCTGCTTTGAGATGGGGGAAGGCTAAAGCTTGGCAACCTGTAAATTTTAAAGCATATAATGCTAATATGGGGAGGCACCCCAAAAAAAGAAAGAAAGAAAAAGAATAGGAAATAAGAATCAGGAGCAGTAGAGCTGGTAGGGTCAAGAAGAGGATACCTTTTGAGGAAAGCTTGGCCTTGAGTGGTTCTATTTTAATTTCAGTTACATTGTTGGGCAGAATACAAAGGCAGACTTTCCATTTTGACTGGGCATTTGAAGAACCTAAAAATTGCAGCAAAGTTGACAAAGGTATGATACCCCAACTTGAGTGATGATGATAATGATGATGATGATGACGATGATGATGACTTGAATGTAGCCAATGCTTTGAACCTGCATTTTTAATACTTATGAATACTATGTTTCCCCAAAAATAAGACCCTGTCTTATATTTCTTTGAACCCTGAAATAAGCGCTTGGCCTTATTGCAATGCTCTCAAAAGCCCGATTGGGCTTATTATCAAGGGATGTCTTATTTTGGGGAAAACAGGGTAGATGGGATGAAATAATTTGTATTTGATATGTTTTCAAATTCTCATTGTTCCAGACAACTCATACTTCACTTCTTATATTAAAAATAATAATAAAAATACCTGAATTATTATATAACTGTTTAATTTTGAAGCCACACAAATTTGGGTGGGAAACAGGTATTCCTTTGCCGTTGCGTTGAGATAAGGCAAACAATGTCTTTTTAGCTTCTATTGAAAATATGAAAGATGGGTTATTACTATTTTTAGCCATATTTGATTTACCGTATTTTTCGGAGTATAAGACGCACCTTAGTTTTTGGGGAGGAAGATAGGGGAAAAAATTCTGCCTACCAGGTCTTCATCTGGCTAGCGTCCTTAGCCTGGTCAGCTTCAGTACATTACTTTGCTCGCTGCTTCTGAGGTTGGGGCTGGTTGGGGCTAAAAAAACAGCTTCTAAAGCACAGCTGATCGTCGGAGGGAGTTCCAGTTACTAAAGCAGGCAAAGTGCGGAAGGGGCAAGAGAAGGCAGCAGCTGTTCCGGGTAGCCATTTTGGGCACGTTGCATCATGTTTTCAGCCTCCAAACATGTTGCATTTTTGAGTGGCGATCCGCAGCGATCCCCACAGCTTTGAAGGGGTCTCAAACAGAGCATTTGGAGGCTGAAAATGCGATGTGTGGAGACCAAAAACACAAGCCATTATCAGTGGCAATCTCTGCAGCCAGAAAGAGGACACACGGATCAGGGGTGGGTTCTACTTATCTTTACTACCGGTTCGCAATGGGAGCGCGCACCTGCACTTCTGCTCATGTGCAGATCACCCATGATGATGTTATGGCAGGTGGGCAGGGCCTCCCACCGGTTTTACTACCGGTTCTATCAACCAGACAGAACCAGGAGTAACCCAACACTGGCACGGAAGCCAAAGTGTGGGGGCCGGTGGGTGGGCGGGGTTACATTCGGAGTATAAGACACACCCAAATTTTCAGCATCTTTTAGGAATAGTTTTGATAACTGTTAAAGAAAGGGACATAGGAAGAATATGACATTTTCACTGATGAAGTCCTGTAAATAAGGAAACTCTCCAAGCTTATGCATTTGACTGGTGAATTTAACAACTTTGTTCATAATCTGGACGAAGACAAAAGAAAAGCAGCAAATAACACCAGAAGTACTGTAATTCCCGCCAATGGGACCTAGGTAAGCGATTGTAAAGCGGTGCTCCTTTGAGCAATCAATTATTCCTAATTCTATAGACACATTGTTGTGGGTTGAGCTAGTAGGGACTTCAAAGAAAGGAATCTTGGCATGAAAAAAGGCCCATTCCATGTTGAGGATTAAGAGAAAGAGAAAAGATCAGTCATTAAACTGTGCAGTATCGTAATAACTTAGAGTGAAATTTTCTTGGAATGGGATATGCACTTCTGGCCCCACTACCACAAAAGTGGCATTGTAATGTTGTTGAAAATGCAAAAAAAAGAACATTGAGGTCCTTCAAGGGGATGAACTAAATTTCATCTGAAGCTGGGGGAGGGGAGGGGAAGGTTATGACATTCTGCCTGGTATGGGAAAAAAAGGGGCAGGAAAAAAATTCATTCCCCTTTGATAATAGTAGAACTAAGAGAACTAAGGGACAGTCTGAAAGGTTAGTGGTGGAGATTTGGGATTTTGGTACTACAAGAAAGGGAGATAGCTATCAACTGATATCATTCTTAAAGAGGACTAAGCTAATTTGGGAGGTTAATGCACTGAATATAGGTGTAATGACTATTAGCTAAAGGTAAAGGTTCCCCTCACACATATGTGCTAGTTGTTCCTGACTCTAGGGGGAGGTGTCCATCTCCATTTCAAAGCCAAGGAGCCAGCGGTGTCTGAAGACATCTCCGTAGTCATGTGGCCAGCATGACTAAATGCCAAAGGCGCATGGAACGCTGTTACTTTCCCACCAAACGTGGTCCCTATTTTTCTACTTGCATTTTTTACATGCTTTCAAACTGCTAGGTTGGCAGAAGCTGGGACAAGTAATGGGAGCTCACCCTGTTAACGCGGACCTAGGGATTTGAACCACTGAACTTCCGACCTTTCGATCGACAAGCTCAGCGTCTTAGCCACTGAGCCACCTGAGCAAATTGGCATGGTATGCTAATGAGGGCAGAAAGGGGCTGCAGAGAATGGAATCAGTTCTACTGACTCTGAATTAGTGAATGAAAAAAGATGCAGCTACTTTAATACTTGGGAAATAGGTGCTTCACAAATCGTGTTGTAAACTGCAAAGCAATTATTGCTAAGGATTTGGCACAATTGCAATGCTATACATTACGTTTTACATTTACTGCATTAGAAGCAGTCAACAGTTCTAAGGATGCAATTAGATTTAGCTTACCAACTTCCTCTATGCATCTGGGAGGTGAATGTTTGAAGAAAAAACTAGGTTTGATTGGTTTTGGAAGGTTAATAATTGGACTGTTGTTGTTGTTATTGTTGTTGTTACTTTGAGATGTTTCGCTGCTCATCCAAGCACCTTCATCAATCAGAGCAAGCTAGTTAGGCAGAGAGTCAATAGAATGTACCAACTCCTGCCACACCAACCTCAGGGGTTTCCTCGAGGATTAGATCAGCTGTTGAAGTAGTCCATTACAGATCTTCTGCTGTAAATTGACAATCATCTTGAAACACAATTGATTATAGTTTTTCTTAGTGCTAATAGATATATTGTTCAGAATAGAATAGAATAGAATAGAATAGAATAGAATAGAATAGAATAGAATAGAATAGAATAGAATAGAAGAGTTGGAAGGGACCTTGGAGGTCATCTAGTCCAACCCCCTGCTTAGGCAGCAAACACAACGCCACTTCAGAAAAAATAGTTATCCAATCTATTGTTAAAAACTTCCAGTGTTAGAGCATTTACAAGTTCTAGAGGCAAGTTGTTTCACTGATTAATTGTTCTAACTGTCATGAAATTTCTCCTTAGTTCTAAGTTGCTTCCCTCCTTGATTAGTTTCCATCCATTGCTTCTTATCCTGCCCTCAGGTGCTTTGGAGAATAGCTTGACTCCCTCTTCTTTGTGGCAGCCCCTGAGATATTGGAAGACTTCTATTCATGTCACCCCCTAGTCCTTCTTTTCATCAAACTAGACATACTCAGTTCCAGCAACCGTTCTTTATACGTTCTTTATATAATCAAGCGGTAGATGCTAAATACAAATGGTAAATACACAAAATATAAAACTTCAGTAAGGACATGCTTTGCTTTTGAAGAATAACTATATGCATTTTGTCTGGATACTGTTCTTTAGCTATACTGGTTCCCACCACCTTCAAAGTGGCATGCTAAAAATTAATTTGCAGAGATGGAGCAATTAATCTTACCAAGACACTACTATGTGATTGATCTTCTACATTTAATCTAATTAGCCTACACATAGGTGAGAGAAGTAGGCGATGAACACTTCACTACAAGCTTTGACAAAAGGCAACCCTTTATGGACAACTTACAGTGAATGTTCCCATACATCACGTCTAGGGTACTCATTACTCAGATATTTGAATTAAAAAGGGGTGGGAATGGGTGAAGATGAAAAGATCACAGGGTGGGCTGAACATTCCCATTTTAAATTAGTGGGTCTTTTGAAGAGTCATAATAATAATGTACGGGACATGGTGGCTCAGTGGCTAAGTCGCTGAGCTTGTCGATCAAAAAGTTGGCAGTGTGGCGGTTCGAATCCCTAGTGCCACGTAATGGGATGAGCTCCTGTTACTTGGCCCAGCTTCTGCCAACCTAGCACATAAAAAATGCAAGTAGAAAAACAGGGACCACCTTTGGTGGGGAGATAACAGCGTTCTGTGCACTTTTGGTATTTAGTCACGCTGGCCACATGACCACGGAGATGTTTTCGGATAGCGCTGGCTCTTCGGCTTTGAAACAGAGATGTGCACTGCCCCCTAGAATCGGGAACGACTAGCAGATATGTGCGAGGGGAACCTTTACCTTTAATAATAATGTACCATCATGTCTAGAGAACATGACATCTCAAGTGTCATTAGGTGGGTCCTATCAGATGCCTCCATCATTCTTTTTTACAGGGGGGAAATTAAGACGCAGTTATGCGACGTTAGGAAAAAAAGCAGATAAACTTCATAAATATAGATTGGGACAGATGTTCAGTTCACACTTTGAGCCAGCATTATGTGCTTTTCCTCTGCGAAATATTTAAGTCCAGATGTCTACTCCCAGATCCTTCTAAGAATATCTACGATCTACTCAATCATATCAAAGGCTCACCCAGATTCCTCTACTTGCAACGTTCAAAAAATTTTCTTGGTAAATGATAAGCAGGGAACAATAATTGTAAAATATAGTCACAATCATGCTAATATGAGAATTGTCTCGCCCATGGTTTTGTTTTTTTGTTTTTTTGTTTTTCCAATAGTATAAAACAGAGTTCCGCAGTTGGTTTTTGATTCATCTCTCAGCTTAATTTCCATAACTAAAGATCTGTTGCTCACTTAAACATTATACGTTGTTGCCCTTACATCTGCAACATCTCCACGAAAAATCCACCGCTGCTGTCTTTATGCACTGTTTATTTCATAAGTTTTTTCTTTTTCTTTTATACATCTCATTTCGTGAATGTTTTGATTCCTGGGTTTCATACATTTCAATATCTATTTCAATAAACAAAACAATATTTTTCTTAATAGCTACAATCCATTTTCATTTTTAATCTAACTAACATATAGTCTCTACTGTCATCTTTCAAATCTAAATCTCCTCATGATTCTATCATCTTAATACCTATTTTTACTATTTCCCCCCTCATATTTCTACTTCTATTTTAGCCCTCTTTTCCCCCCTTTACTTTATCATTCTAATAATCAAAGACGTGATCTTTCCTTTCTTCGTTATTCAAAATCCCAATATATCAATCATAACCTTTCGCTAGTTTTTCTTTAGTAATCACATTTTTTTGTATATAGTGTTTTCTCTAATCCTTCATTTCCTACATTCATTATGTTACTACATTCCTAACATATATTCAAAAATATTTTTTATCTCTTACACCACATATAAACAATTATTCAAGTTATATGATTCTAATATTTATGCACATTATTAAAATACTTTCATAAAATGTTTGCTTCACACTCCTTTTCTTTTCATTCTCCTTTATCCCACATCTTTCACCCTCATCCAAATGTTTAATCTTTTTTTTTTTTTTTTTTGGTGTTTGTGTGTGTGTGTATTTCCTCCCATACACTTTTTTTAGATCATTTGCAGCTAAATACCCTCTGCATCTATAGGTAGAAATTCGACAAAACGATAAGTAAAACGATACAGGAAGAAATGAAATACTGCCTATGAAATAAAGCTGCTTCTGGAAGTGGTGCAAATCATGATGGTTGGGAATCAAGCCTAGGAAGTCCTGGGGTTTCAAGGAAAGGCTTGTTCCTTCCATTGACCATATTTACCAGAGCGATTCATGTGTTCATGTGACTCAAGAGCTGAGGTGGCCCAGTGGTTAGAATTCAGTACTGCAGGCTACTTCTGCTGACTGATGGCTGCCAGCAGTTTGGCAGTTTGATTCTCACTGGCTCACGGTTGACTCAGCCTTCCATCCTTCTAAGGAGCCAGATTGTTGGGGGCAATAGGCTGACTCTGTAAAGCGCTTAGAGAGGGCTGTAAAGCACTGTGAAGTGATATATAAGTCTAAGTGTTATTGCTATTGACCTTCCTTCCTTCCTTCCTTCCTTCCTTCCTTCCTTCCTTCCTTCCTTCCTTCCTTCCTTCCTTCCTTCCTTCCTTCCTTCCTTCCTTCTTTTCAGGATTCAAGGTTGACTCATAATCATAATCACAAGTTTTATTTGTCCTTCTCAGTGGTTAGAATGCCGTATTGCAGGCTATCTCTGCATTCCAACTGCCAGCAGTTTGATCCTGACAGGATTCAAGGTTGACTCATAATCATAATCATAAGTTTTATTTGTCAAGCATATATAAGATAACAGGTAAAAATGTCAACATAATTTGAATACATGAAAAGAGTAAGTAAAAAGGAATGGGACAGGGATGGTAGGCATGCTGATGCACTTATGCATGCCCCTTACAGACCTCTTAGGAATGGGGTAAGGTCAGCAGTGGACAGTTTAAGGTTAAAGTTTTGTGGGTTTGGGGAAGAAACTGCAGAGTCAGGTATTGCATTCCAGGCACCGACCACTCTGATACTGAAGTCATATTTTCTGCAATCGAGTTTGGAACAGTTTACCTTAGTTTGTATCTATTATTTGCTTGTGTATTGTTGTGGTTGAAGCTGAAGTAGTCATTGACAGGAAAGATATTGTGGCAGATAATTGTATGTACTATACTTAGGTCAGACTGAAGTTGGCGTAGTTCTAAATTGTCTAAGCCCAAAATTTGGAGTCTGGTGGCATAAGGTATTTTATTGTGGTTAGAGGAATGGAGGACTCTTCTCATAAAATATTGAATCCTGCTGTATACCTCTAATCAAGCAAGACAAAAATACATGTAAACCCAGATCTATCATCGAGAAAGACTATGAGAAAATTCTGCCACAGTCTAACCCTGAATATCTTCCACATTCAAGAATTTGCATTACATATTGAGAATGGTTTGGTTCTGCTAAGTTTTTAGAGATTCATAATCGTTCCTCAGGGTCCTCCTCCTCCCTGTAATTTTACCTCAGTTGAGATTTATTACTTTTAGATATCACCTGAAGCCTTTAGGAGGAGAGAATCATCTGCAAATGGATTAAATAATCCCCAAGTCAGAATGGACAGTCATTCACATAAGAAGTTCAGAGTTATGATAGACAGACAGACAGACAGACAGACAGACAGACAGAATTCTTTATTGGCTAAGTGTGATTGGACAGACAAGGAATTTGTCTTTGGTGCATATGCTCTCAGTGTACAAAAAATGACAAGATACATTCGTCAAGAATCCTAAAGTACAATACTTAATGATAGTCATAGAGTACAAATAAGCAATCAAATCATTATAGAAACAATCAATATAAATTGTGAGGATACAGCAGCAAGTTACAGTCATACAGTCGTAAGTGGGAAGAGATGGATGATAGGAACAATGACAAGATTAATAGTAGTGCAGACTTAGTGAATAGTTTGACAGTGTTGAGGGAATTATTTGTTTAGCAGAGTGATGGTGTTCGGGAAAAACTGTCCTTGTGTCTAGTTGTTCTGGTGTGCACTGCTCTATAATGTCGTTTTGAGGGTAGGAGTTGAAACAATTTATGTCCAGGATGCGAGGGGTCTGTAAATATTTTCACAGCCCTCTTTTTGACTTATGCAGTATTCAGGTCCTCAATGGAAGGCAAGTTGGTAGCCATTGCTTTTTCTGCAGTTCTAATTATCCTCTGAAGTCTGTGTCTGTCTTGTTGGGTTGCAGAACCAAACCAGACAGTTATGGAGGTGCAGATGACAGACTCAATAATTCCTATATAGAACTGGATCAGCAGCTCTTTGGACAGTCTGAGCTTCCTGAGTTGACACAGAAAGAACATTCTATGTTGTGCTTTTTTGATGACTTTTTTGATGTTAGGTGTCCATTTTAGGTCTTAAGATGGGCAGCCACACAAGTCTTTTAAACAAACTTTATTAAATAAAGTTGTTTCTGTATGCTGAAAAGTTAAAGAAGATGATAGAGGTGGAGTTTTTGTGCGTGTGGGCAGTTTGGGAGGTGACCTTATCATCAATCCCATTTAGATTAGATATGATGCAGGTTTTCTAAGAGAAAGAGGTCTTGGTAGCTCCGAGCGTTAGCAAGCTCTTATCTTGTCAGTTCTGTTTGAAAATGGCAATCACGTGACATGGCCAATCGAAAGCTGGTGACACCAAAAGGCCTGGAATGTCACAGGCAATAAATAACTGTCCTTGCCCACAGAGAATAGGGTAATCCTTCTCTTCACAAAGAACTTTGCTTCTGTTTCTTTTCTTTTCTTATTTTTTTTAAAAGTAGCCTGTCTACACCATATAAAGAAGTTCATACGACACTGATATTTCTATTATTTATGAGGCAATGAGGCAATCCTTTTTATGACTTTCTGCTTTTCTCCTCTTTGCCCCGCCCCACCTTTTCTCTCTCTCTCAGGCTCCCCCCCCCTTTTTTTCCCCCCCTTGCTCATTTTTGGAGATAAAAAAAAAAGCATGTTTTTCGGAGGTTGATATTTTTTCTGCCTTTTCCACAATTTGTCAGGTTCAGATGCCAGACTTGTAGCTTCTTTTGACATGTGGGGTTTTTTTTCCCCATCAACTTGCACCTGCTCATTCAGAAGATGTGAAGGAGAGAAAGGACAAGAGAAATAAAACAGAAGAGTCTTCTGTATTGGCATTAATATAGCCTGCATTTTTTAAAACAAGTTTTTTTTTAAATTATTTTTTTATTCCATATACATATGGAATGCCAGTGCGTGAGCTCCACTGGCTCCCAGTATTCTTCCAGGTGCACTTTAAGGTTTTGGTCACCACCTTTAGAGCGCTCCATGGCTTAGGACCAGGGTACTTACGAGACCGCCTTCTGCCACCAATAGCCTCTCACCAACCAGTACGCTCCCATAGAGAGGGGCTCCTCAGGGTGCCGTTGGCCAAACAGTGTTGACTGGTGGCCCCCAGGGGGAGAGCCTTCTCTGTGGGAGCACCTTTCATCTGGAATGAGCTCCCCCCGGAGATACGGAGGATCCCAGATTTATGCACTTTCCACCGTGCCCTCAAAACATTTTTATTCCAGCAGACTGGTCTGGAGACAAAAGAAGAGAGGAGAAAGAACTGGAGGGGAAAAAGCACAAAATATAGAAGTGGGATGATTGCAGCCAAAGAAAGCAAAGATAAATTGTACTAGAGGGTTGTTGTTGTTGTTTTCAATGGTGAGATGGGCAGCATATTAATTAATGAAATAAAAGCAGTATATAAATAGTGATTTGAATGCACTTTGAGTGGAATCCCAAAACATCCAGGGCACCATTTGAACATCATTGGCATTGACAAAATCACTATGGAGATTTATTGTCATTCCTAGGATAAAAGATATCTTTATATAGTCACTGTGTTGATAGGGTATTTTCACTGTATCTTATTTGAGCTTTCTCATGGAAGAAAGGTAGATGATTAAAACAAGGTGGTGAATAATGAAGTGGCTTATGCACATTCACGGAATTAAAGAAGTTAAAGGGTATGGTGTAGGACAAATGCAGCAAATACAGTTATTATATTCCCCACTGAAGGGCCTAAAATGATATTGATACGGACAGAGAATTGAAATGTTCACCGAAAGGGCAGCTTAACTCATCTACATGTTGCACCTAATATGTGTTAAGCTCCATTATGGAAAGCAGCTACTAAACCCCCTTCAACCTCTCTTGGATGAGACGTTGAAGGTGGGTTCAGCATTACCTTTATTACCTGTCAGCAGCTACTTTTGAATGGTCCTATATTTAAACGTAAGGTTTCTTAGCATCCTACCATCTCTAAAATTAAGCAAATGAGCCAGTCGAATAAAGAAGGCTAATAAGTAATCTCAGCCATTATCTTCCAGCGCTAATGGGCTCATTAAAGACCTCACTACACATGAAATTGACTCTTGCAGAAGAGGGGTTTTCAAGAAGGACATAAGGACGCCTAAAATACAAACCCTGTTGGATAGAGGTGAATGTGTAACCAACATAATTAAGCAGATATTCTGATCTACAGTAAGAGCACAGGACAAATCTCTCTCTCTCTCTATATATATATATCCCATATTTTTCAGTATATAAGACACACTTTCCTCCCCCTAAAAGAGGGTGAAAATTTGGGTGCGTCTTATACACTGAATGTACCCCCCCACCAGCCCCTACCCTTTGGCCTCTGCCTCCCAGCTATTTGCCTCCTTGCAGCAAACAGCAAACAGCCCGTTTCAGGTTCAGCTTCAGCACAGCCTGATTAGCACAAGCAGCTGATTGTCGGTTGGATTGGCTTCCCGACCATCAACTGTTTCAGGCTGCAGGGTTGTCATTGCCTATTGCTGCCTCGGCCTGCCCCATTTTCAACCTCTGCTGTTTGCTGCAAGGAGGCAAATTGCTGGCTGGCCGAGGTAGATTTTTTTTTTCCTTGTGCTAATCAGGCTGTGCTGAAAATGAAACTGAAACAGGCTGTTTGTTGTAAGGAGGCAAATTGCTGGGAGGCAGAGGCAGATTTTTTTTTCTTGTTTTCCTCCCCCAAAAAGATAGGTGTGTCTTATAGTCCGGAACGTCTTATAGTCCAAAAAATATGGTACATATACATACACATACACATACAAATACACATATACATACACACACACAATGCACCCATACATTTACAATCTCAGAGAAACACCTCTACCTTAAAAGGGAACGGGATATAGTTTGATATCTAGAAATAAATAAATATATTCATTCATTCTGAATTGGTCTTGAGACATACTGACTGATCACCTAGGTTAAAATAGTCTAAAAATACAATACTTTGTATAGCATGATCTTTGAAGTAAGTAAGTTCAGTTTGTGCAAAGGCCAGATTGCACAATAAGTATGGAAAGGATTTCCTTTAATGGCTCCCGTCGAAACGCACATTATTTTTTTTTTTTCATTACAAAGTCCCAAGACATTTTTATCTAATGAATATTAAGAGAAAGAAAATCAACAGATGGGTCCATCAAGACAATTGGCGTTCTTTCAGTACATAGACATAGGACCTTTGAATATAGCCATTATTATGGCATTGTGTTACCCATATTTCCCTGAAAATAAGACCCTGTCTTATATTTTTTTGAACCCCAAAATAAGTGTTTGACCTTATTTTTGGGGAGGTCTTATTATTTTGGGGTGCGTGGAGCAAGATAGGGCTCCTCTTGCCATCTTACCTGATTTCTAGCTCTGCGTTTAAATATTTTCAGGGGGAGGCTTATTTTAGCGCATGTGCTTAAAAGCCCAATTGGGTTTATTATCAGGGGATGCCTTATTTTCAGGAAAACAGGGTACATCACCACTTTTCCTCCCATCCCACCAACCTGAAAAGTTTCTTAGTTTTCACAGTTGTATAGCCAATATGTATAAACACACAATGGTGTTCTGTACGCTCGAGTTAGTCGTATCTGTTGAATTAGGGCAGTGTGCATAGGGAAACATACTTTCATTTATTTTTGTTAAGCATGTAGCAGAGAACCTTAACGTTCAGAAACACAATGTCATAAATATTAGATTAAAACAAGGTTGCAGGAGAGGAAAGCCAAAATTGGCCACCTTCATGTCAGAAATGCAGAAAATAGAACCAATCTCTTGAATTTTGACAGCTCTTCGCAGGAGAGACTTATATTCTTAGAAATATCCTTCTCCTGGGCTTCGTTACCAACCAGTGTGCACCATTTTAAATAAAAAAAAAAAGTAACTCTCCAAAGATTTGCTTCATTTTCTTTTTCATTTTTTAAAATATTTGTATGCAATGTAATATATCTTTCTATATTCTTTTGGATCTTTCTCCTATCATTTGTCTGTCTGTCTGTCTGTCTCCATCCATCCCTCCCCCCTCTTTTCTAGTCTTCTTCTGTTACTTCACTCTGTGTCTTCACTCTCAATTCTCCTTGCAATAATTTTGTTAGGGAAAGCACTTATATCATAACACAGCAAACTTTCTTTGAAGAAAAAAATAAATAAATAAATTGGAATAGATTGTACCATTCTCCAAATATGATATACTGATCGTAGTAATTGAAGGTGAATTTACTTACTACAAACTTGGGAGTTATTTGAGTGTTTGGTCAGAGGTGGGATTCCCTTACCTTCCCTACCAGTTTGCAGATGTGAGCTCACTGCACTTTCACATGCTCCTCTGCGCATGCGCACGGCCTTCCGTGCATGCTCTTTGCTCGTGCATTATGTCCGGGTGGGTGGGTGGAGCCTCGTGCAGTTGCCACAACTGGTTCTCTACACAACCACTGTGTTTTGTGTGTTTATGTGTATGTATGTATGTATGTATGTATGTATATATGTATGCATGTATGCATGTATGGTTATATTGGACTTAAATGGATGAACAGACTTGGTATAAACGAAACAGAAATATATCTTTGGTTATTCGGGTCTTCTCCTGCGTAGAATTGGAAGTATCTTGGTGACGTTTCGACGAAGTCTCATTCGTCATCTTCAGGCTGGTGTTCTCGTCTTCGTGTTTCCAGGAGCAATGTGAGATCCTGGAAGCACGAAGCCGAGAACACCAGCCTGAAGATGACAAATGAGACTTTGTCGAAACGTCACCAAGATACTTCCAATTCTACGCGGGAGAAGTCCCGAATAACCAAAGACCTACACACACACACACACACACACACACACACACACATATTAAAAACCCTAAATTTAAACTATTTCCACTTCCTTTCAATCCAACTATCATATTTTTCAGAGTATAAGATACTCCGCACTATAAGACACACCTTTTTTTGGTGAGGAAAATAAGAAAAAGAAATCTGCCTCTGCCTCCCAGCAATTTTGCCTCGTTGCAGGAAACAGCAAATAGCCTGCTTTACTTTCATTTTCAGCATAGGTTGATTAGCATAAGGGGGAAAAAAATCAGCTCCCAGCAATTTACCTCCTTGCAGCAAGCAGCAGAAGCCCCCACAAAACAGCTGAGAGCAAATCAGCTGAGAGTCGGCAGGCCGATCCAATCAACTTGTGCTAATTAGGCTGTGCTGAAGCTGAAACGAGCTTTTTCTTCTTGTTGATTGCTGCATTGAGGTAAACTGCTGGGAGGCAGAGGCCAAAGGGTGGAGGCCAGTGGGTGGGTAGTGTTATATTTGGTTTATAAGACACACCTAAATTTTCACTCCCTTTTAGGGGGAGGGGGGGAAAGGTGCATCTTATACTCTGAAAAATATGGTAATCCGGACAAGCTACTGATGAGTTCTTAATCATGTATTACTAACTTTGAAAATTAATAATACATCAGAATTGAAAGGCAAAAGATTTCGATAAATTAGATAAGTGGTCAACGTTCTCTATTCTTGGACCAGAGAAAAAGAAAAAAGAAAACTTAGATGTACAACCAAGATGGATAGAAAAATCCACCGAGATAAGTCAATGCCCAAACCAGAGAGAGGAACTGAGTTTCTTTATTGGTAAAGGAAATATATTGATAGATGCCTCTAAGGTCATGCACGGAACTTAACCACAGATGCATTTGTAATGTTTCTGGAGGGAAGAAGAAGCCTGTGAATAAACTTAGAGGTATTAAAGATTATCAAGGGTGAAAGGTTTGTGTTGGAAAATAAATGGAAAAGATAAAAATAGCCGAACGGCCCAGCTCTGGGAGAACAAATATCAAAGAACGCAATTTCAGACGGTGTATATTGTCTCAGATGATATAGGGGAATAAAGTGTTCATCAAAAACTCGATATTGGCAAAAGAGGCAGTGGGTCGTAACACTGCATGGCATGATTTGCTAAACAGATAGTTGTAGACAACTTCATCTACGCGGGGATATTGAATTTTTGTCAAAGCTGTGTCTTCTGCCACAGCCAGATGGAATTATGAGATATCAAAGGTCAGGATTATCATCTGTCAAATAGTGCATGGAGTTGACCCTCTGTTGCCATTGAAGCAGAGGTGGGTTCTAAATTTTTTTACTACTGGTTCTGTGAGCGTGGCTTATTTTGTGGGCGTGGCTTGATGGTCATGTGACAATTCTTTAGGATTTAGCAGGGATATTGGTCTACCAGGCTTTTAACTGCTTGCAGAGCTGTACCGGTCTACCCATTTATTTTTGCAGGCACTGGTCTACTCATTTGTTTTTGGAGGCACTGAGGTACCTATTTATTTTTGCAGGCATCGGTCTACTCATTTGTTTTTGGAGGCACCGGTCTACCACCACACTGTCTTTTAACACTGATCAGCTATAGGGCGGTCCTTTGAAGCTCCGTGTTTTTTTTTCCTTCTAGCCTATCAGCTGGGACTCAGGAGGCAGCAATAGATTGGGGGAGGGGCCAAATAAAAGGTAAGAATAATGCGGGGGGGTGGGGGGAGAACTAGTTCAGTGATGTCATATCGTCACCGCTACCAGCTCGGCGGAACCGGGCTGAACTGGGAGGAACCCACCACTGCATTGAAGCTTGGTCTGGTGGGAAGGAACGAAGAACAGGGGTTCCTCGATTTAACAACAGTTAAATCAGTAACAGTATTGAAATAAAACTGATATTTCCAGATTAGTTAGCTTTGGCTTAACCAGAAGTGTGCTGCCATGAAGTTTGTAGGACAAAGGAACAAAATGTTTTGGACAGGAATCTAAGTCAGCCGTGCAAACAGGCAGACAAAGGAGCGAGAGAGAACTTGTAAGCAATGGTCACGTGCTTCTTCCTACGTTACAAAAAAGTTGATAGACTGAAAAATGCTATTTATACTAACTTACAATAAATATGCCTTTCAAACAGTCCGTATTTAAACCTACGCAGAAAACAACTGTCTAGATAATATAGTACATATTTCATTCCTTTTTTGTTTAACGAATTCTTTCTTCCAGTTGAAATATACAATAACTAGTGGGTCAGTGATGGAGAAAATAAGGCAGTTACACTTACAATAGCAAGATCGATGGTTAGAATTACCCCGTCTTCCCTCCCTCCCTATTTCCTTCTTTCCTCTCCCTCCCTCTCTCCTTTCCTCCCTCTCTCCCTCCCTCCCTCCATTTCTCCCTCCCTCCCTCTCCCTCCTTCTTTCTTTCCTTCTTTCCTCCCTTTCTCTCTCTCTCTTCCTCCCTCCCTCCTTTCCTCCCTCCCTCTCCCTCTCCCTCTCTCCTTTCCTCCTTTCCTCCCTCTCTCTCTTCCTCCCTCCCTCCCTCCTTCCCTCCATCTCTCCTTCCCTCCTTCTTTCCTCCCACCCTCTCTTCTTCCCTCCCTCCCTCTCTCCCTCTTTCTTTACTTCTTTTCTCCAACCCTCTCCCTCCCTCAATTTCTCCCTTCCTCTCCCCTCCATCTTTCCTTCTTTCCTCCCTCTCTCTCTTCCTCCTTCCCTACCTCCCTCTCTTCCTCTCTCTCTCTCTCTTCTGCCCTCCCTCATTCCCTCCCTTTCTTCTTCTCTCTTTCTTTCCTCCCTCCCTCTTTCCCTCCCTCCTCCCCTCTTCATGCAGCTTAGAAGCCTGCTCTTTTTGGCTAAATCGAATATAAACTGCTGAAACTTCCTACTGTGCCTCTGCAAAAACATCTGCACATTAAAACGTGCCAAAGATGATCTGAATTAATTACACAAAGAAAAATGGAAGATTAAATTAAAGTCTGAGTCATCCTGGTGCTATCTAAAAAGCCGTATCGTAGGTTACAAAGTTTGCTGCCGTTCCTTTCCAGCAACAAAGCAATGTGCTGGTTTTTTTTTTTTCCTGTTTCCTTCGCAACCTCCTCTTATAAATTAATGTATTTCTTTCATCAGTGAAAATTGTTTTAAAGTATCTTTTATTATTATTGTTATTGTTGGCATTTAACCTTAGGTTAGCAGAGAAATTTGACGCAATTACAATATTGAATAAACTTTGGCTTCTGTCCGAGCTAATTCATTCTCAGTCATTGTGTAATAAAGAGGGTGTTATCATTGTGGGAGTGTTTTTGTAGCTAGATTGGCAATTTTAAGAAAATGCTTTAGATTAAATGAAAAGATCTTAAGTATTATTCTCATTCATTTCCCCGGCCTCGATTGAGCTCAGCAAGGCAATGACAAAAATAAGCTGGAGATGCAAATCTTTTCTGAAGGAAGTTGATGAGAGGGAGAAAAATACTTCAGAAAGTTAGAACGTTCTGCTAAAATGATTTTCCTGAGTGCTAAGACGTTGTGTAAAAGTGGCTGTGTATTATGCATAGTGGAGGGATAAAAAAAATAGCTTGCTTCCTGGCTCAGCAGATGCTTTTTAAGCATCCCAACAAGGTCAGTGTCTCCTCCAGGTCATAGACCTGACATGATCCCAAATGGTAACTTCTCCGTTTTCCATTTTCCAAGTTGCTCCAAAGCTGATTTCCTTAGGAGCTACAGTAGAATCTAAAAATGATGCCTTCTCCTAGATTCACCAGAACTTTAAATCGGCAGTTAACATATACCGATAATTTATTATGAGTTTGACTTCTTGTTAGGGCTTGCCATAAAGAAGGTGGGGTCAACCTTTTTTCCATAGCACCAGAGCAGGGGTGAAGTCCAGCAGGTTCTGATAGGTTCTGGAGAACCGGTAGTGGAAATTTTGAGCAGTTCAGAGAACCGGTAATGGAAATTTTGAGTAGTTCGGAGAGCCAGCAAATACCACCTCTGGCTGGTCCCAGAGTGGAGTGGGAATGGAGATTTTGTAGTATCCTTCCTCTGCCACGCCCATCACCACACCTACCAAGCCATGCCCACAGAACCGGTATTAAAAAAAAAAAAAGGATTTTACCACTGCACCAGAGGACAAGAAACAATGGATGGAAACTAATCAAGGAGAGAACCAATCTAGAACTAAGGAGAAATTTCTTGACAGTGAGAACAATTAATCAGTGGAACAACTTGCCTCCAGAAGTTGTGGGTGCTTCAATTCTGGAAGATTTTAAGAAGGGATTGGACAAGCATTATAGGGAGTTAAACTAGAAGACCTCCATGGTCCCTTTCAACTCTGTTATTCTCTTAGTTTCCTGATCACCGTGTTTTTGTACTGCCAAAAATTGTTGGCCAAGTCCTGAAGAACATGGGTCACTTTCCTATTGTTTCAGGATTATTTTAACATGATCAGTCTTAGAAAAGGTGGAAAACTGTTGGGCATATACCATATACCATTGAGCCGAGGTGGCACAGTGGTTAGAGTGCTGTACTGCAGCTACTTCAGCAGACTGCTAGCTCAGCAGATCAGCAGATCAAATCTCACCGGCTCAAGGTTGACTCGGCCTTCCATCCTTCCGAGGTGGGTAAAATGAGGACCCAGATTGTTGGGGGCAATATGCTATTTAGTATACTGTCTTTGGTGTAAGCTGCCCAGAGTCCTCGGAGAGTGGGTGGCATAGAAATACGAAAAATAAATAAATAAACAAATAAATAAATTATCTCTGCCGTTATGACATACAATATTAAGTATGTTAACCCTTTGACTGTAATCTTCTGTTATGATTCCTAATAAAAATATTTCTGGTTTGAATTCCAATCTTTTGTCCTGTCATTTTTTCCAGCCACATCTGAATCTTTCGCCAATAATCTTTTGCTTTTGAGAATATACCTCTAGAAAGGGAGATAATGAAGAAAATATTAGACTGTGCAGAATGTGATAGAGTGACGCTAGAAGTAAAAAACAAAGGAGAGACAGAATACTATCAGATTTGGAACAGATTTTACCAATAGTTGGATTTGATAAATGGAAGTCAGAAGAAGGAAATAACTAAGCTGTGTAGACCAAAAGATGATGTAATATCAGGGGTGAAATCCAGCAGGTTCTGACAGGTTCTGGAGAACCAGTAGTGGAAATTTTGAGTAGTTCGGAGAACCAGCAAATGCCACCTCTAGCTGGCCCCAGAGAGGGGTGGGAATGGAGATTTTGCAATATCCTTCCCCCAGGAGTGGGGAGGGAATGGGGATTTTGCAGTATCCTTCCCCTGCCATGCCCCCAAGCCATATCTACCAAGCCATGCCTACAGAACCGGTAGTAAAAAAAATTGGATTTCACCACTGTTTAATATATGTAAATATAAGGGTATAAAGGGGGTCAAATATGTGTATATAATTAGCAAGGTATGCCTAGTATATAAGATACTTGTGTTATACTTTAATGTATAAATGGCAGAGATAACACCAGGACAGTTGCACCATGTCCAATTTCCTTTTTAAAAAGAAAAGATAGAAAACATTGTGATAGGCTGTAATACTTTCCAAACAGGGCACATAATAATTATATTTTGAGAGCGGAAGGCAACAAAATTTCATTTTAAATGTATGCTGATTTACATTTAAAGTGACAATAAAGTTTCTCTTCTCTTCTCTTCTCTTCTCTTCTCTTCTCTTCTCTTCTCTTCTCTTCTCTTCTCTTCTCTTCTCTTCTCTTCTCTTCTCTTCTCTTCTCTTCCCTTCCCTTCCCTTCCCTTCCCTTCCCTTCCCCTCTCCTCTCCTCTCCTCTCCTCTCCTCTCCTCTCCTCTTCTCTCCTCCTCTTTCTCATCCTTTTTTAATTTTCTGAGCTAAGCGCATGCTTTCAAAATGGTTGCTGTCCCATATTATCTTTTTCAAGGTTCATCTCTAGAAATGTGAAATTATCTATCACCTGAATGCAGATCTATTTTTTTTCTGTTGTTACAATGAAAACAACAGCTGATGCAAGGCTGAAAACATTTTTCCCCCTTTTAATTATATTTTATGCAATCTGCTGATTGTTGATGAAAATAAAATTAATGGTACGATGTAGCAAACCTCTCTAGCATGATGAAGTCATTGCATGAAACTTATCGGTATTCCCAAGAAAATCCAGACTTCAGCATTTCAGAACTTACTCATTCCTGCTTTACGGAATTCTTGAAGATTAAAAATAGTATATTATAGCCAATTGACTTGACATGTATTGGGATAGATAATTATCAGTAGATGAATCGCAGTACACATTGAGAAGGTCTACCCACATAGTTCAGCTAATGTCAAGTTAGAAGTTCTCAGCGAAACGTGCCATGTTAACCAAACTGTCCTAAAGAGACACCCATACTGGTGAATGTGTCAGGTGCCTAAGGATATTCATATCAATCTGAATTTAGGATCATAAATTTGCATATCTAGAAGATGTGCAAGAGATCGTGCTACACGTCTATCCCAGGTCCCATTTTTACCCCTAAAAAGTTGAAAGATGGAAAGTTGTCGTGATATTGTCTTCAAGCCCTTGACATTTTGATTTTCCACACTTCTTTATTTTAGCACTTTCATCACCTTTGGGTCTTGATTGCTCACACTTGGAGGAAAAGGTTGGGTCAACGTGCTGCAGTGTGTAGAATCTGATTAATGTTTAATGTGTCCATAACATTCCATATGACTTTTATTGTGGAGTCGCTTGTCAAAACCCCATCAGCTTACCTGGCTGAAGATGCATAAATGAATAATGATAACCCGTTACACTGTATAATCAACTCGGCTCTGATACATTATTAAACATTTGCTCCTCTTCCCCCCCCCGCTAGAAAAGTTTTTGAATGACAAGTATTTGGGATAGAAGGAAGCTTGTTAGTTTCATACTTTGGAAACGAATCTCATCCCATTGTTGAATCCATGAATTTTTAGGTTATTATCATGAGCTGGTATATCTATCTGCTTTGCAATCCTGATGAGTTTACTGATTGAAATGGCCAACCGTTTTGCTGATCAGCGTAGTGAAATGTCTTTCCTTTCTTTTTAATTTGTCCGTGTTGCTCAACTCTGAACTTAATGAGAGGATATTTTCTTTGCAAGACTAGTTAAGGTAAGACGAGGTAATGAGTGTGCTTCCATAGGCCTGAGATCTCAGTGGGAGCAATTAAGTCTTTGTTTATACAACAAAGTATTAAAAAAATATTTCTCAACATATTGCAAGACGATAACAGTGCATGGATGGACACACACAAACACACACACACACACATGCCTGAAAAGAAAGCTTGATCAAAAAAGAAAATTATAATATTATACTGTTATCTTAACAAACCATGCCTCTGTATTTCAGTACTTCAATCTGGATAATTGGATTTGAAAAGACTGGTGTTACTTCTCCGTTCCTTTCAATGTGAACAAACAGGATCCGCATTCAGTGTCCCTTCATCACTTATTTATAGGTAATATATAATATATATAATAACAGAGTTGGAAGGGACCATGGAGATCTTCTAGTCCAACCCCCTGCTTAGGCAGGAAACCCTACACCACTTGAGACAAATGGTTATCCAAAATCTTCTTAAAAACTTCCAATGTTGCAGCATTCACAACTTCTGGAGGCCAGTGGTTCCACTGATTAATTGTTCTCACTGTCAGGAAGTTTCTCCTTAGTTCTAAACTCTCCTTGATGAGTTTCTACCCATTCCTTCTTGTCCTGCCCTCAGGTGCTTTGGAGAATAGCTTGACTCTCTCTTCTTTGGGGCAACCCCTTAGATGTTGGAAGACTGCTATCATGTCCCCCCTGGTCCTTCTTTTCATTAAACTAGGCATACCCAGTTCCTGCAACCGTTCTTCATATGTTTTAGCCTCCAGTCCCCTAATCATCTTTGTTGCTCTTCTCTGCACTCTTTCTAGAGTCTCCGCATCTTTTTTGTATTGTGGCAACCAAAACTGAATGCAGTATTACAAGTGTGGCTTTACCAAGGTATTATAAAGCTAAAGAATGTTGTTGTTCAGTCACTAAATCTGACTCTTTGTGACCCCATTGCACACCAGACTCCCCTGTCCTTCACTGTCTCCTGGAGTCTGTCCAAACTCATATCCCACTGCTTCAGTGTCAATATCTAGCCATCTCCTCCTCTGCCTTCCATCTTTACCAACATCTTTTTCTGTTGCCTTCTAACTTTCCTGACACCAGGGTCCTTTCTAATATATCCTTTCTTCTTATTTGTTGGCCAAAATATTTGAGCTTCCGCTTTGGCATCTGTCCTTCCAAAGAACAGTCAAGGTTGATTTCAGCGGTGAAATCTTCTGAAGTCTGCTTCTGGTTTTGTGAGTCTGCTACCAAGTGTTCTCTTGGTGTATGCATGCCACCTGAGGCACGCTCACGCAGTGCTAAAAAAAGAACATTTTTAAGCTTTCTGAGTCTGCAAAGGTAAGTAGAACAGCAAGGGGTGGGATCCACTGTGCCACGTGATTTAGATTAGCTAGAAAGCAGGAAATCCAACGATTCTAGCTAATATAAATTGCATATCACAGCTGATCATCACCCAGCTGATCATTGGAAATACCGATTCGCCTGAACCTGTAGCATTTTTTACTACCAGTTCACCCAAACCAGTCCAAACCGGTAGCATTTCACCCCTGATTTCCTTTAGGATCGACTGATTTGATCTTGCAGTCCCAGGGACTCTCAAGAGTCTTCTCTTCAACACCACAATTTGAAAAGATCAGTTCTTCAATGTTCAGCCTTCCTTACGGTCCAACCCTCACAGCCATACATGACCACTGGGAAAACCATCACTGTGACTATAGGGAGCTTTGTTGGCAAGTTTTACTGTATGGGGGAAGGTTAGGGATACCTTTTCTGCCAGCTCTGTGAGTTGTGAGCCACAAAACCCACAACAATGACTGGATGAATCACAAAGACGAAGAGTTTTGTGCGTCCCTTGCTGCCAGTCCGTGATCATCTGGGAATGTTGCAGTCCAGAGTTTAGCTAATTTTGGCAGCAAACGCTGGCATCTCTTATTTTATATTCCCAGAATACTCTTAGAAATTACATTATTCTGAAACATGAATGGTTGCTGTGTGCCTTCTATAAGTGGTCTTTTTACAAAAAAAAAAAAAAAAAAAAACACTCTGGCACATTTTTCTCAAAAAAAAAAAAAAATGAAATGGAGGCTGATTGGGCTCGATAAACAAATCCAGTTCTCTTTCTGTATGTCAGTGAAGTGGGCAGAAATCATGGCCCAAGCAGATGGAGTAACAAAGCAGAGGGAAAAATTTTGCCCCACTTGAACTGGGAACCGAGGATCACGCTTGATGAAATTGTGGATTTTATGCCCCTCGGTTGTGACCCTGCCTGTTTGTGCAATTTTCAGAATCTATTGGCGACTCTTGTAAATTTTGTTTGTTGAATATAGCGTTTTGTTCTCTTTTCCCTTCCTTTCCTTCTTGAACGCAACAGTTCTTTGTCATTGACTTTTAAGGAGAGATGCGGTTGCTAAAAAAACCCCAAAATTCTTTCTGCTTTCAGAAAATGAAAAACAAAATTACTGCATGGGGGAAATGTGTTTGAGAATGTATCTCTTAAGGCTCCCCTTATTTACATACACAAATCAACTTCCTTCAGTATGTGAAAGAAATCACGCTGGGCAAATGATTTGTGTGGCAGACATCCCTTTTCATCTGGAGGAGACCAAAGCAATTTTATGGGGCTGGCGTTAGCTCCTCGTCTTCCATTCCTTTGTTCCATCTTTTGGCCCCTTCAGTGGCTGATTAGAAGTGCTCGTCACCAGCAGAAATCAGCGTGAAACACTCCAGTTGCTTGGCAAAGCAAAAAGTTCTTGGTTCAGCATTTGGGTTCCCAATAGGCTTTTAATCAAGGTTATGGGGAAAGTCCATAAACTTTCTGCTGAATATTTAAACAAGTTGGAGGTCATAGCAAACACAACACTACCAAGGACAAGCGAAATGAGATTGCAATCAGGAGAGCGGGAGAGACCCAGTGTTAAGCAGGTCTTTGTCTATGAGATAATATCTGGCAACACAACTATCAGACAGACAAGTTTCCCCTTCTCTTTCTTCGGGTTTCTTTTCAGAGACTTAATTTTCTGAGCGTAAACTGCCAATAAAGCAAAAATTGATGAATAGGACTCAGTAGTTCGATTGATTTTAGTCACTGGCTTTTCTTCAAAAATCGTGATTGAAATCCAGGCTTAACAATGCCAAAGCAGAATGGGTTGTAACAGGCTATTGTGCATTTTATGTTGCGCCCCTCTTTAAAAAAAAAAAAAGTTGGTTTTGCAGGCTTTAGAGTTGGAGGAATAGCAACCACAACAACAAAAATGTCAAAGTCAAATCTTTCAAGCAGTATCCTAGTAAGTAGCTAATTTGGTACCAACATTGGAATGCTTTGGGGTGGATTAGAGGATGGGAGGCTAAAAACATATGAAGAAAATATACGAATACGAAGTTCCAGGAATTAGGTACGTTCAGTTTTATGAAAAGAAGGACTAGGGGAGAAAATCTAAGGAGCAGCCACAAAGAAGAGAGGGTCAGCCTATCGTCATAATCATAAGTTTATTTCTCAAGCATATATAAGATAACAGGTAAAAGTATAAACATAATTTGAATACATGAAAAGAGTAAGTAAAAAGGAATATTAGGACAGAGACGGAAGGCACGCTGGTGCGCTTATGCACGCCCCTTACAGACCTCTTAGGAATGGAGTGAGGTCAACAGTAGACAGTTTAAGGTTAAAGTTTTGGGGGTTTGGGGAAGAATCCACAGAGTCAGGTAGTGCATTCCAGGCATTGACCACTCTGTTGCTCAAGTCATATTTTCTGCAATTGAGTTTGGAGCAGTTTACCTTGAGTTTGTATCTATTATTTGCTTGTGTATTGTTGTGGTTGAAGCTGAAGTAGTCGTTGACAGGAAGGACATTGTGGCAGATAATTTTATGTACTACGCTTAGATCAGACTGAAGCCGGAGTAGTTCTAAGTTGTCTAAGCCCAAAATTTGGAGTCTGGTGGCTTAAGGTATTTTATTGCGGTTAGAGGAATGGAACCTATTCTCCAGAGCACCTGAAGGCAGAATGAGAAGCAATGGGTGGGAACTCATTAAGGAGAAAACAAATCTAGAATTAAGAAGAAATGTTCTGACAGTTAGAACAAAACTGCTTCCACAAGTTGTGGGTGCTCCAACTCTGGAAGTTTTTAAGAAGACGTTGGACAACCCTTTGTCTGAAATGTGTATAGGGTTTCCTGCTTGAGCAGGGGGTTGGACTAGAAGACCTCCAAAGTCCCTTCCAATTCTGTTATTCTGCTGGAGAAAGTGTGCACTGGTCATTCTTTCATTCAAAACATCCCAATGATTTGCAGTGTTTTCATACTAAGGATTCCCCAACTGCAGCAGGAACGCCCAGTCACCTCTGGGAAGGCTATATCTCGACTCTTGTCCCACTCCAGCCAGCAAGCAGAGAACAAGGTCCCATAGCTGTGTGCTCTTCCATCCAACTGCATGCTCTAGCCCAAGGCAAAGTTAGTTGGAGGGCACGTAAGCCTCCCTCTCTGCAATTCCTCTTTACTAAAATTGGAAAACACAGCAGGCAGAAATGAAGGAGGACTTCCCTAGCTACTAAATCTCCCCCTTGTCTAAGAGCTCCGGAATCTTACTAGCAGAAAATGACCAGCAGAAGCAAACTTCTCTAACTTTATGAACAAAGAAATGGTTCAGAGTTTACGTTTGTTTTGCTCTAACTGATATTTGCAGGTTGTTGAGTGGAAAAAAACCTCATTGGTGATTCTGTTGGTGGAATGTTCAGAAATCAGAATTTGAGAAACCATCAGAGAGAGAGCAAAAACAGTGTGGCTTGTTTCTTAAGTGAAGTTCAGATGGAGCAGAGAGCATTTTTGCCTTGTTTTGGTTTTTTGGGCTCTTCCTTCCCAGAAAGAGCCAATAAACAGCCTAGGGAAATGGACTCAGCTCAGGGATTAAGACTGCCACCTGCCATTCAGGAGCTCACCATATGGGACAGCTGGACTTTGATTCCAGCTTCTCCTGTCACATGTTATTTGTCCATGACTTTGCTTAAGCCATCATCAAAGTCTTGTAAATTGCTCAGCAGCCGTTCCTCCTGTGATAATACATTCCAAAAATTAATTCTACATTGGGGGTGTATCATTATCTCTTTGCCAGGAATCAAATGGAAATCAGTTTTGTTACAGGGCCCTGACTTCTAATAAACTGGCAGAGGGAGGGGGGGGGAAACCAATGTATATTTACTTCTGGGGGTCTTGTGTTGTAGGGATGATAGGACTGAATGGAATTCCCGTATGAGGCAGGGTGAAATCCAGCAGGTTCTGGAGAACCAGTAGCGGAAATTTTGAGTAGTTTGGAGAACGGGCAAATACCACTTCTAGCTGGCCCCAGAGTGGGGTGGAGATTTTGCAGGATCCTTCCCCTGGAGTGGGGTGGGAATGGAGATTTTGCAATATCTTTCCCCTGCCATGCCCACCAAGCCATGGCCACATGGCTTGGTGGGCATTTGGATTTCACCCCTGGTTTGATGTCAGGGCTGCAATGTTGCCTCTGCCACTTTTATAGTAGCTTTGGACTTCAGAAGACCTTCTCACCAAACAGCATAATATTTCTCCCATGTCCTCAAATGGCATAATATTTAGACCAGCTGTCCCAAAGGTGCTTTTAAAAAGACAACTGGACTTTCTGGGGGGTTTTTTCCCCTTGAAAATGTTTTACTTCTTATCCAAGAAGTTTCTTCCATTCTGAAGAAACTTCTTCGATGAGAAGCAAAATGTTTTCAAGGGGGAAAAAAGAAATCAAGAAAGTCAAACGTCAAAAATTAAGAACGTCCTGGATGATTGAGAATTTCCATAGACATTTAGACCAGCTATTTCAAGCAACGAGAAGACTACCTTTGAAGATGGGATTTTTCTTTCCTTCTTTTCTTTCCATTTCACCAACAATCTCCAGCCAGCAGGGATTTTAAGCTTGTAAAGAATGCCACACTTTTTTTGGCCCATCTCTTTCTCTCCCAAACTAAAAAAAAAAAAAAGGTGTCCAACTGTTTTAAAAAAATAAATTGTGCCTTAAAATCTTATTGTCTCACTTCAGAAATAAAGAGTTTTGATGTTCTACAAAATCCTTTCACTAATAAAGTTTCACTAAGCAATGGGTGGAAACTAATCAAGGAGAGAAGCAAGTTAGAACTAAGGAGAAATTTCCTGATAGTTCAAACAATTAATCCGTGGACAACTTGCCTCCAGTTTCTTCTTCTGAGGATTTGAGCCCTAGCATTGTGTGGTAAGTGAGCTCCTGTTACTCGCCTGAGCTTCTATCCAATAATTTGAAAGCAAGTTCTATGAATGTACCATGCTATAAAGTCCTAGTAAGACCACACCTAGAATACTGCATCCAGTTTTGGTCACCACACTTTAAAAAAGATGTTAAGACTTTAGAAAAAGTGCAGAGAAGAGCAACCAAGATGATTAGGGGACTGGAGGCTAAAACATATGATGAAGGGTTTCAGGAACTGGGCATGACTAGTGAAGAGAAGGACCACGGGAGACAGGATAGCAGTGTTCCAATATTTGAAAGGCTGCCACAGAGAGGAAGGGGGTCAAGCTATTTTGCAAAGCACCCAAAATCCAGACAAGGAATAATGGATGGAAACTGGACAAGGAGAGATTCAATCTGGAAATAAGGAGAATTTTTCCAACAGTGAGAACAATCTACCAATGGAACAGCTTGACTTCAGAAGTTGTGGGAGTTTCATCACTGGAAGCTTTCAAGAAGTGACTGGACTGCCATTTGTCAGAAATGGTGTAGGGTCTCATTTTTGGGTGGAGGTTGGACTAGATGACCTGCAACGTCCCTTCCAACTCTACAGATTAACTATCTGTTAATCTGTAAAGTAGATAGATAGGTACCACTTTGGTGAGGAGAAGAGCTGGTGCTCTGTGCAGGCAGTCAGATTTCAGATGGCTCTGAACCTTCTTGGTTGTGATGCCTGTTTGTGAAGCAGCTCCGGGGAGGGGAGGGAGGGACCTTGGGTGATGCTGCAGGAAGAGCCACTTGTCTTTCTCTCTGGTGTGAAGCCAGCTTGCCCTCATGTGGCGCACATTGAGAAGTGTGCAAGTGTGTCCTATAACAGGGTGAGTATTTTGGCAAGCCAGACAATACCTTACTATAGCATTGTGTTCTCCTGGAAGAAGAGGAAGAAGGAGAAGGAGAAGGAGAAGGAGAAGGAGAAGGAGAAGGAGAAGAAGAGGAGGAGGAGGAGGAGGAGGAGGAGGAGGAGGAGGAGGAGGAGGAGGAGGAGGAGGAAGACTTGGAGGGTAGATAGGATAATTGAAAAATAATCCATGAGAAGGCAACAAAAAAACCCACATCTATTTCTGCTGAAGAAAATTACATGGATGTGTTCATGCAGTCACAAGGCAACTGAGCTCAGCTTGAAGGAAATTCTACCTTCATCTTTTTAAATTTCTCAGAAGAAGAAGAAAGAAAAAGCTTCTACATTCAAAAATCCATTTATTATTTATGATCCATTTCTGGAATGAACTGTTATAGTTATGTCTGCTCTTCAACCAAAAGGCTGAAGATGCTGCTCTCTCTCTCTTTTTTTTTATTCCTGTAGCAGTGGAAAAAGAGGTAGTGGGTGGGTAAGGATTCCCCAGTGGGAATAGAAAGAAAAAAAAAAACCAACATCTCTCTTGGCTCCGCATAATAAAAGCTGCAAATGCTTTTTACAGAAAAGTGGTTTCCAAGCCTTACACTGGATTTTGTCTTGAATCTCCGACATGAAAGTGTGAACAAGCCATAAGTCTCTTATCATTCTTCATTTCAGGCCTGCCACTCGCTTTATTCCAGGGCTCAGCATAGTAGATACAGCTCAGTCTTTTGAGAAAGATAAATTTAATATGATGGGCAAATATTCTCCGAATGGCTTCGGAGATTTGTTTTTCATATGTATCACCAGCAGCCGGTCACTTTCATAACGTTTTTCTACTAAACACACACACACACACACACACACAGAGAGAGAGAGAGAGAGAGAGAGAGAGAGAGAGCTTCAATCAGTGGTGGAATTTATTTATATTTTTACTACCGGTTCTGTGGGCGTGGCTTGGTGGGTGTAGTTTGGCTGATAGTTATGGTGGTGGAGAGGAGGAGGAGGAGGAAGAGGAGAAGGAGAAGGAGAAGGAGAAGGACTATAGGGTTATTGATGTTCTCTGAGCTTGGTTGTTTTCTTGCAAATGTTTCATTTTCCAACTATGTAATAGAAGGGAGTAGGATTTGTGTGGGGGTGATGGTGGGAGAGGAGAAAGAGGAGGAGAAGGAGGAGGAGGATGGTGACTATGCGTTTCTTGGTGCTCTCAGCTTGGTTCTTTTCTTGCAAATCTTTTATTACCAAAGCTATATAATATCATCACTGTTATCAACCTTACCTAGTTCGGGTAAGTAAACATCGAAGCTCACAAAGCACCAAGGACCCCTCATGGATACGATTCTTTGAGATGGGAAGCTTGACCATTTACTGTCTTAATCACTGGGTTGAAGAAAGTTGAAACATCCCTTTTGAATTAAGTTACAGCTCCCAATGCCCACCGCGTGATTCTGCATTCCTGTTGCATAGATTCCCCGCAATTAACCTCTTGTTTTTAAATACTGTTTTTACCAAGCTCCATCCTTGCATTTCAGCAAGTCATCTTTTTATTAGTCTTATTAATGTTGTGTTTTTTTTTCCCCCAATGTGAAACTTTTGTGCTCTGCGCTGGGAACAGACAAATTTCTAATTAAAGCCAAAGGATAATATGAACAATTAAATGGTAGTGCAAATGCATTTTAGCATGACTGCTGTTGAGCAGATTTTAAGGTCACTGATTTAACAGAGATGAGCTATCCCAGTTAATTTGATGGTGGGGGGGAGGAAGGGGAGTGTTTTTAATAATCATTTGAAGGTTCTTCTGGAGGCTGTTACAAGCTATTTAACCAGTCATATAGAATAAAAATGTAACATGATCATTATGATATGGATGTGACACTCCTGATTGCTTTTAATAATTATCCCAACTATATATTCATTGTGAATATGGGTTCTGCATTTGTAGTCCCCTAAATTGCATTATAAAGACTACAGGAAGAGGAAAGAAATGGATTTAAACACATCCTTCTGAAAAATTCCTCACCAATGGAGAATTATTATACCAGAAAGATTAACCAGATACTTTATCTTTTGTCCCTTGAGGCTCTAGATTTCTTTATAAAATGTAATTTTCATTCGGGGGAAAGCATTAACATTTGATTTCCCACCTTGAAGTTTAAATGATCTATTCCATGAAAGCCTGTATTGTATGATTTTACTGCACATAAAGATCAACTGCAAGTAATTCAATTCAGGGTTACTGGTTATTAGAAGATTTAAGATTAAACATCCTAAATTGTATTTCTAGGAATATATCCACTAAATTTTTATCATGTATTAAAGGGAAGGAGGAGGAGGGAGGAGGGGAAAGACAAGAAGGTGAAGGAGAAGATCAGTTAAGAAGATGAAGATGAATAGAGGAAGAGAGAAGAGGAGGAGGAGGAAGAGGAGATCAATTTAGAAGGTGAGGATGGATGGACGGATGGATGGATGGATGGATGGAGGAGGAGGAGGGAAGAAGAGGAGGAAGAGGAACAAGAGGAGGAGGAGGAGATCAATTTAGAAGGTGAAGATGGCGTGCATGCTCACCCAACATTCAACTGGCCGACGTGCATGTGCACACTGGTTTTTGGCACTGCCACTTGTGCGGAGGACAGCTGATCATAATGTGTGCAGGACAGCTGATCATAATGTGTGCATGTGCGCCCACAACCCAGAATATGAACAGGAAAGGCCATGTGTGCTGGGCAACATGGCTTCACATGCCACTTTGGACACACATGCCATAGTTTCGCCATCATGGTACTATACCGATCCAGAAAAATGGCCATTTTTGCAATTGCCAACAAGACTTTTAGGTTTCATTCATCTCTCAAACTATGAATTCTGTATATGTGTGTCTGCAATGAGTAAAAACCCAGCGACTACATATAGCAAAACCTTGATTTAACAGACGATTCAAAGGATCGGTTATCCCTGAGTGTCCATTAAATCTGAAAGTACAACATTTACAGTACATTATGTCATTTGGGTAATGATGCCATTATGCAAATGAGGGAAATCAGGTCATTTGAATCAATTTACATCGTTTCTGTAATGTCATCGCTACACAAATAATGTCAGTTGACGCAAATGATGTAAATCTAATGTAATTTAAAGTAAATTTAAATGTCCCAGCTGGATTACTTCGGATAGAGTAAACTTGTCCATAGCTTGTGGGGATATCCAGATGGAAATTTTGCCGACTATATTCCGGGTACATTAGATCACTTTGGTTGAATATTCATAAATATATTCCATTAAAAAAACAAACAAACAAAAAGTGACAAATCTTATTATTGTGAGGTCTTGGAGGGGGAAAAAAGGATTAGAAAGTGTTGGGGTGCTGTGATTCCTGCTGAAAATTATGCTACAGATACATTATTATCTGTAGCTCAATTAGCATGACTGCAGGTCATTCCAGCTGTATCCAAGTAGGTGACCAGCATGATAAAATTTAGCTTAATGAGAGCCAGATTAATAATCACATAAGCATACTTTAATCAGATGACAAATTTACACACTGTAGCTGATCTTAACGTTTGGAAGCCTGATTTGGAAACCAAAAGGATAAACGATGATCTAGTATTTGGGAATTCCAATGGTGAGGGTTAAGTTCAGAATGTCCAATGACTTCCACTGCTTTGCCAAGAAAATTCTTTGTATGTATTAACAAGAATCAAAAATATATTTACTTAATGATATCAATATGTGATGATAAATATGGAAAATGATTCAGTCTCTCCATGGATGGGCTGCTGGGGGTTCGTGAGAATCTCTAGCTAAAATTCTGTGCACTTTGGAGAACCCCCAAATCCAACTCCTGGCTGCCACCCCCCACCCCGCTGCTCCCAGGAGTCCCCACATGGCCCCTTTTGGATGCAGGTAAGTGCAGGGTGAGTGCGGAGGCTCGGAGAGGGTGAAAAATGGGCCTACTGGAAGAAACAGGCCCATTTCCAACCTACAGAGGGCCTTCGGAGCCTCGGGATGCTGTTTTCACCCTGCTGGAGGCTCAAGGAAAGCCTCCGGAGCCTGGGGAAGGCAAAAATGCTCCCCCCACCATGGTGCAGGAGGCCGACTAGGCCAGGGATCTGCAACCTTAAACACTCAAAGAGCCATTTGGACCCATTTCCCACAGAAAAGAAAACACTGGGAGCCACAAAACCTGGGTGGGAGTAACCAACTCAACGTCACTCACTTCCACCAGTCACATGAACACCCCCCCAGCCACACCTACCCAGCCAGTCATTAGGACAGAGAACTGGTCATTATCACAAAAACCTTTTGATATCTCTCTCTCCCTCTCCCTCCCCCTCCCTTCCCCCCTCTCCCTCTCTCTCTATGTCTGTCTTTCTCCCACTCTCTCTGTATCTGTCTGTCTCTGCACTGGCCGCTTCTCCATCCCCCACCATTGCCCTTACCTTCTCAGGCCAGGCAAGGAGTGACTGGGAGGGGAGGGAGAGGGACGGGGCCAGCCAGTGGTGGGATCACTTGACATGGAGCCACAGCAGAGGGCCCATAGAGCTGACCCCTGAACTAGGCCACGCTCACCATGGCCACGCACACCCAGCAACCGGGCAGAGAACGTCTTGCTAAAATTTTTGAAGCCCACCCGAGTCTCTCCCTGATTTGAATGAAAGCAGTTCATCTTTTAAGTTTATTTTTCAAGATGGTTATCAGGGTGATGAAACCTGTATTCAAAAGCTCTTGCAAAAACAAGGAACTAGGAAGGAACAAATTGCTCTGGTATCATTGTTTGAGAAAGCCAGAAGGTGGGAAGGAAGGAAGGAAAACTTACAAATGTAACAATTTAACCATTATTGGTTAAATTGGACCTCTGACATTTCGTACTGAAATTTACTCTCTTCCAAAGTTTCTAAAGAGAAACCAGCAGAAAGTGGACAAGTCTGAACGTATCAATGCAGTGCAGAATCAAATACGAAGATACTATTCTTGCTTTTGCTGCGCGAACAGTAGTACTTTGTCACTGAGAGACGGTGTGACATTTCAAGCAAAGGGAACATGCAATATTGTCCTTTCCCCTTGTCCTTCATAAGATTTTTTTAAAAAAAAAGAATCTCACAAAATAAAGATAAAAGGTAATGTATATTTTTTAATCACAATTTTAACTGAGAGCAGAATCTTTGTATATTCAAAATACATAAAATATATAAACTCTCACTATGGTTTCAACCTCTTGTGCTGGGTATAAGTTTCCTTCCTTCCTTCCTTCCTTCCTTCCTTCCTTCCTTCCTTCCTTCCTTCCTTCCTTCCTTCCTTCCTTCCTTCCTTCTTCTCTCCCGCTCCTTCTTTCCTTCCTTCCTCTCCCCCCTCCTTCCTTCCTTCCTCCCTTCCTTCCTCCTTCCTTCCTTCCTTCCTCTCTCCCTCTCCTTCTTTCTTTCCTTCCTTCCTCTCTCCCTCTCCTCCCTCCTTCCCTCCCTCCTTCCCTCCTTTTTCCTTTCATCACCTTGAGTCCTGAAAGTGCATCAGTTTTACATAACAAAATGTTTGTATATTTCCTTTGCAGATGTTTTTTGCTTAATACCGGCAATTCCCATTATAACCCATTTTTGTCTTTATAATTAGAAAATTGTGTTGCCAAATTTTAAAGCGCACATTTCAGTGAATAACTTTGTTTGGCTCTATTATTGCACAATTTCATGTCGGCTTATATTAAAATATTAGTCAAAGTATGCAAACATTGTTCAATGTCACGGAAGTTATTTCCAACATTCAGTATCCTAAAATTGTTTAACTGTCATCTTACCTCCCTTTAAAAAAAAAAAAGAGTTTCTGGAATTGTAATAGCTGCCTTTATTCCTTTTTATCATTATCAAAAAAGATGTGGAGACTCTAGAAAGAGCGCAGAGAAGAGCAACAAAGATGATGAGGGGATTGGAGGCTAAAATATATGAAGAATGGTTGCAGGAACTGGGTATTTCTAGTCTGATGAAAAGAAGGACTAGGGGAGACATGATAGCAGTGTTTCAATATCTCGGGGGCTGCCACAAAGAAGAGGGAGTCAAGCTATTCTCCAAAGCACCTGAGGACAGGACAAGAAGCAATGGGTGGAAACTAATCAAGGAGAGAAACAATTTAGAACTAAGGAGAAATTTCCTGACAGGGAGAACAATTAATCAGTGGAACAACTTGCCTCCATAAATTGTGAATGCTCCAACACTGGAAGTTTTTAAGAAGATGCTGGATACCCATTTGTCTCAAGTGGTGTAGGGTTTTCTGCCTAAGCAGGGGGTTGGACTAGAAGACCTCGAGGTCCCTTCCCACTCTGTTATTCTATTCTATTCATTCTTATGAGCGGTTGATGAATTATAGCACCTACTCAGATGTTACTCCATTCTAATTACACATTACAATATATTCCCATAACTGTCTCCTCATTTCTTTTAGTCGCCAAGTCATCCAACATCCAGGCTGCATGTCAGTTTCTCATGAAGTTATGAATAATAATTCATTGTGTAATTTGTTAACTAGAAGAAAAAAAAAATCATTTCATTATCCCGAAGACCATAAAATGGCAACCTAAGGTGTAATTAGAAAAAGGGCTAATCTTTTCTCCATACTCTGTGTCAGGCCTGGAAGCCATGTTTTATGTCTGGCCTGCCACATTTTCTACTGTGAGAAAATGGGAGTGGGGATTGTATGGAGTATGGGAGGCAGTGGTGCTATTCAGCTGGTTCTATCCGGTTCGGGGATTTAAAAAGGTTAAAAGAACTTGATGGAAAGGAAAAGTTTTTAGGGCATGGCGAAAGGCCCGGAGATCTGATATCCCGTTCTTTTAACCTTTTTAAACCTTTTTTAGCTTTTAAAATGTCAATGGATTTTAGGTGGGATATTTTAAATTTTGGGCCAAAGTTGTGTAATTCTTTTAATAATTTTTAGATTTTGTATTGGTATGTTTTTATTCTTGGTTGTTCACCGCCCTGAGTCCAGCAGGAGAAGGGTGGTATACAAATTGAATTAAATAAATAAATAAACCCATTGCGGCCCCATGGACAATGTTCCTCTTTCCCATCCTCTACCATCTCCCAGAGACCATTTAATCTCATGCTGACTGCTTCAATGTCTCCATCCAGCCACCTTGTTCTCTGTTGCCCCTTTCTTCTTTCACCCTCAATCTTTCCCAGCATTAGGCTCTTCTCCAGTGAGTCTTTCCTTCTCATTAGGGGGCCAAGGTATTTGAGTTTCATCTGGCCTTCTAAAGAACAGTGAGGGTTGATTGTTGTTTAGGAAAAATAAAGGTTCCCCTTGCACATATGTGCTAGTCATTCCCAACTCTAGGGGGCGGTGCTCATCTCCGCTTCAAATCCAAAGAGCCAGTGCTCTCTGAAGACGTCTTCATGGTCATGTGGCCAGCACGTGACCACGGAGGCCAAAGGAACACAGAACGGTGTTACCTTCCCACCAAAGGTGGTCCCTATTTTTCTATTTGCATATTTTATGTGCTTTTGAACTGTTAGGTTGGCAGAAGCTGGGAGTTCACCCCGTTATGTGGCGCTAGGGATTTGAACTGCCAACCTTTCAATCAACAAGCTCAGCATCTTAGCCACTAAGCCACTGCATCCCTTTGATTGTTGTTTAGAGATCCGTAAATCACTCAGTGTCAGACTTGCTTGGAACAGCGTATAAGCTTGGATAGGAAAGTAAATACGTAAATAAATTAATAAATAGACAGATGAATGAGTATTTTCTTTAGAGCATTAGAAGTAGGAAAGACAAAAGGGAGATGGATATTTGAATCTTCTGAAAAGAATCTCTTCGGTAGGGTTACATCATAAATGTCAGAGTATTGCCTATTAAATATGCATGTGGTCCTCCATAAATGTAATGGACAAAGTAAGATGTCTGAATATCTTCAAATGTGTAGGGTATCTTGTGTTGCATTGATACAGCACAGTTTTAGTTACAAAAGGTAGCAAGAAGGCAGGAAAAAACCAATAGAAAGTTCAAAATGTATTTACTACAGTAGAACACTTTGGCCAGATACAGAGTTTATATCTTTATTTGTGTCAGCTGTTACTAGTCTTTCATTTTTTTTTAAAAAAAAAACATTTTTAGATGGCTTAAATTAGGGGAAATGTGATTTTTTTTTTTTAAAAAAAAAAGAGGCGTTCTATATTTTGTGGGCAAGTATTCATCCAAGGAGTAGCAAACGTCTTGTGGACTTTGCATTGAAGAAAAAAAATATGAAACTTTAGTGCAATTCTTCAGAAAGGCTGTTAATAGTTAATGCATCTTTTTTGGTGATCCAAGATGTGTGAATTTCAACTTCCTGAAATTCTCTGCCATATCCAGAGATGAGCTAAAATACTGGATTAGTTTCCAGGCTGAAATCTCTCAACCTGCAGTTGACAGGTGACTTCAATCTCCCAGTCCAATATTCTTCTAGTGTTTCTTTTTTTTTAAAAAAAAATGGAAATAAATGAAGAGGTTAGAAGATATTACCTTGAACTATGTAGACGGAAGGTTAGCTAGAAATATAACAACCATTTCATAATTGTGTCAATTTGCCCTTAAGACCTCTGGATAAATGAAAAAAATCATTATATATGTTAAACAACAAATGAAGGTTGCACTGTTTCATGTAGCAAAATTTTATAAGCTTCTTTAAGATAAAAGAGAGTATTATTTTATTGTTAATAATACTAAGGTAAAGGTAAAGATTCCCCTCGCACATATGTGCTAGTCATTCCCCACTCTAGGAGGTGGTGCTCATCTCCGTTTCAAAGCCGAACAGCCAATACTGTCTGAAGATGGTCATGTGGCCGGCATGACTAAACGCCAAAGGTGCACGGAACGCTATTACCTTCCCACCAAAGGTGGTCCCTATTTTTCTACTTGCATTTTTTACATGCTTTCAAACTTCTAGGTTGGCAGGAGCTGGGATAAGTAACGGGAGCTCACCCCTTTACGTGACGCTAGGGATTCGAACCGCTGAACTGCCGACCTTTCGATCGGCAAGCTCAGCATCTCAGCCACTGAGCTACCGTGTCCCCTATTAATAATAGTAGCAAACCAAATAATTCCATGTTGGAATGAATCAGAAGATTCACAGGTATTAATTTCAAATTGAATTACATGTAAGTCCTCAATTAGGAGGCACACAAAAGTTTAGGAGTTGGTCTTCAGAGAGCTTGTATTAAACAACAGTAACAAGTGTGTTTATTTTCCACAGTAACAGAGGGAGTCAGAGCTAATGGCAATGAATAAAGACTCATATTTAGACTGCCTGTGCATTCAACTGCAAGCTACATTCTATTTGAGCCCTGTGTTAACATTCTTGACCCTTACTTGGCTATAAATAATCAGAGATATTCATCAGTTGACAGCAGAGACAAAGATTGCATTTTCTTTACAAAAGAGTGGGAGAAAAATGATCTGTCCTTTTATTAGCTTTTATATTAGGGTCCAGTTTGCAGAGGCTCCTTTAGTTAAGGCACATTTCAAAGATGGTTGCATCAAAGAACTGCAGCATTCTGGAGAAATGAACCAAAGAGTTTACGATACATTAGTAACATATCGGTCCTAATGGGCTATCAAAAGTAAATCAGTTTGATATCGTATTGCTGAACAAAATTAGTATTGTAAAAACTGTTCTGGAATTGATCCACTTCAGTAAACACATGGTGTAATAAAGATCCTGGGACACATATGTTTGCTTTCATATGTGATAAAAGGTAAAGCTAAAGGTTCCCCTCGCACATATGTGCTAGTCGTTCCCAACTCTACGCGGCAGTGCTCATCTCTGTTTCTAAGCCGAAGAGCCAGAGCTGTCCGAAGATGTCTCCGTGGTCATGTGACCAGCATGACTCAAGCCAAAGATGCACGGAACGCTGTTACCTTCCCACCAAAGGTGGTCCCTATTTTTCTACTTGCATTTTTTTACGTGCTTTCAAACTGCTAGGTTGGCAGAAGCTGGGACAAGTAATGGGAGCTTACTCCGTTACGCGGCACTAGGGATTCGAACCGCTGAACTGCCGGCCTTTCAATCAACAAGCTCAGTGGCCATTGTGCCATTGGATCATACGTGATAGTTAATAGTTAAAGTAATTTCATAAAGGGAGAACAGAAATGGAGGGAGAAATTGTCAGCTTGCCTAATTTTCCCTACAGCCTAGTTGTATAGCTATGCTGTATGTAAAATTAGGCAAAATTGAACTGCCCACCAGCAATTCCAATATATTATTTTGTCTATCTTTTATTTTATTTTATTTTTTACAATTATTATTATTTGAATGCTTTTATTTGCTGATTTGTGACCATAATAAAAATTGATGATGATGAAGGCAGGGAGGGGGGGAGGAAGAGAGAGAGGAAGAGAGAACGAGCAAGAGGGAGGGAGGGAATTCTGGATATCTGGAATGTAATCTAAGGATTTAACATAGTTTTGTGTTATTGTGCTGATTAATTATTGTATTCTGTAATGGCAATCAACCACTTTGTATTTGCTCTGAATTCTCTGTGGGCATTCAGTCTTTTTTTTCCCTATCTATTTTCTTTTTTTAAAAAAACACAACCTATCAATCGAAATATGGTGCAACCAATTTAATTAAAAATGCAATCTATGTCTCCTCCAGATGTCGTAATTCTTTTCTGTAAGTATTGCTTATGACTTTTTTTTTCATATTTAAGAATGGACACGGTGCCTTCTGTTAATTTGGAAGTCACAATGACAGATTGTCTGCGTTAATCTAGTGTTATGTGTGTGTGTGTGTATGTTGATAAAAAGATGTGATAGGTTTACTGCAGGGCAATTTTCCTTTGATAAATGAAAATTGCTTTCATTTGGTCTTTCAATAGAAATGGTATCAAAGGTCCTGTGAATAGCAATGAAATTGATTTTTGTTTGCTAATCTAAAGAGGTTACATTTTCTCTAATGCCAGTCTTGTAAACACTGCCAAGAGCAAGGGAAAGAACATTTCATAGTCAGGATTTCCCTTGAAAATGGGATGAAAATGCATTGCATTTTTGGAGTGAAAAACCTAGTAAATAGTCTTAAAAAGAGGTCCAAATATACTGGATTTGTTTACTTTTCCCGCTTAAATTTAATGTACACTTTACACTTGCAAGAAATATTCTTCTGGGTTCAGTTCCAAGTGGGAAAAAAGACATCGGAAACATAGAAGTTGCTTGGAAAGAAGGTTTACTGATGAACAGGATCACATGGTGATCCTGAGCCAAAGTTCCTGAGTTCCTGAGCCAAAAAGGGCAGAGATGCTGAGAGTGCCTTGGTTTTATACCCTCTGTAGGACTTTGAAGTTGAGCTTGTATTCTGACTGGTTGTCAGACTGCCATGGGGCCATGCAGGCTCTGTAGACTGTGTTTTGAGTCCATGTTTCATTGAGTCTTGAGCCTTGCTGGTTGATGTTATCTTTCCAGGTGCCATGTGGTGAGTTTTTGTTGCTAGATGAGTCCTATTATGTCCTGGAGGCCATGTCTTTTGTGTTGCAGATGAGCTGGCTCAGGCCTTAATGGCCCATTGACAAAGGTGGGAGGGGGCCCTGAGTTTCTGCCTCCCTTTTAGGGGGAAATATTCTGCCCTTTTAATATTTCCTAAAATATTTCATTTTCTGGGAGAAGGTTTTAACTTCCTACAACCCGTAAATATGGGGAGAGTTAATGCAAGTCATTTATTCCTAAAACATAAACATCTGCCTGGGTTGCTTTACAGATAGTTTAATATCCCATTTTTTTCCCCAAGCAGAATTGCTATCCTTATTCATAGGTGGTTTTAATTCTTGTTGATAGGAACAAACCAGAATCAGAACTGGACTTTTGTTTGTACCAGTAGAAGTAGAAGTAGAAGTAGAAGTAGAAGTAGAAGTAGAAGTAGAAGTAGAAGTAGAAGAAATGATAATTTTAGAGTGTAAGGGGAAAAAAAATATCTGTGTCTGAGTAAAGGAAGAAGCAGGATAATACAGTTAAAATATGGAAAGAAAATATTAGGATATTCAACCTGTTGTATCTATGGCAATAAAATATTCTGTTACTCCACCTCAATTTTGGTAGAAAAAATAATAGCTCTCTTGCCAAACAGTGGGGGTTTTTTTTAGTAGTTTTGTAAAACAAAATTCCTGTTAATAAAACACAACATTCTTTCTAGTCAGGCATATAATATTCGGTTATTCCATCTAAATTTTGATAGGAAAAAAAACAGCTATATTGCTGAACAGTATTTTTATTTTATTTTTTAGTAGCTTGGCAAGAAACCATTCCTGTTGATAAAACACAGCATTCTTTCTCGTCAAGAATATATTTACGCAAAATGGTAACTAGCTAATATCATATTGCAGTATTGACGTTTTAAAAAATGCAAACCTTACAATCTCATTTGTGTGTGTGTGTTTTGGTGCCAGATCATTTTACAATAAAATATTATGCACTGTTATGTTGACTATTAACTGTGACTCTTGGTACTTGTCTTTTTTTGGTTTTCAAAGCTTCCGCTTTGTAAAGTCTGCAGAGAGAGAGAGAAATTAATCCTTCAATTATGACTGAAATGAATTCCATTACGGGTTGCCTGCAACTGATTCTGCAAAATGCAAATCCCATTTCAGCCAATATGCTGTTCTTTTTGTTGTAAAATGGAATACATTAGGGTTGATAAGAGAAAATTCACTTTATAGTCAGTCCCTTTAATATTTTGCGCGTTAACAAGTCATGTCGCCATGCAGATTTGCTGATGTACATTGTAAAACTCCGGATTCCAAAATACTGAACTCGTCTCATTATACAGTTGAAATAATGTAAGCATTTACTTAAGATTAACGATGCATTCAGCAATCTGCTAAGCCAGTTTTCCCCCTGTGTAAAATGATCAGTCTGAATCTTCCAACTTCTGACAGACAGTCTATCTGCAAACGCACCCTAAGCTTTTAATGCTGTTGTTATTTTCTCATAACCAATATTCATTTTATTTTGTTCTATTGTTTGACTCTTTTTTATCTGATAGAGTAAATTTCCTACCCACTAAGGTTTATTTATTTACTTATTTTATTGATTTATTTGTCAAATATGTATAAGATAACAGATATAAGCAGTGGTGGGATTCAGGTAATTTAACAACCGGTTCTCTGCCCTAATGATTTCTTCCAACAACCAGTTTGCCAAACTGCTCAGAAAGTTAACAACCGGTTCTCCCGAAGTGGTGCGAACTGGCTGAATCCCACCACTGAATATAAGTATAAACATGATTATAAATACAGGATAAGGATGCAAATGAATGGGAACAGTAGGACAGGGACGGACGGCACATTGGTGCGCTTATGCAAGCCCCTTACAGACCTTTTAAGGAACGGGGTGAGGTCAACAGTAGAAGTCTAAGATTCAAGTTTTGGGGTTTGAGGAAGTAACCACAGAGTCAGGTAGTGCATTCCAGGCATTGACCACTCTGTTGCTGAAGTCATATTTTCTGCAATCAAGTTTGGAACAGTTTACCTTAAGTTTGTACAGTATCTATTGTATGCTTGTATATTATTGCGGTTGAAGGTGAAGTAGTCATTAACAGGTAGAACATTGTAGCAGATAATTTTGTGTACTACGCTTAGGTCAGGCCGTAGTTCTAAATTGTCTAATCCCAAAATGTCAAGCCTGGGGGCATAAGGTATGCTATTGTGAGCAGAGGAGTGGAGTACTCTTCTCGTGAAATATCTCTGGATTCGCTCAATTGTATTAATGTCTAATATACAGTGCGGGTTCCAGACAGATGAGCTGTATTCAAGAATTGGTCTAGCAAAGGTTTTGTATGCCCTAGTTTGCAGTACAATATTACTGGAGAAGAAGCTTTGCAAGATTAAGTTAACAACTCTTAATGTCTTTTTGGTGATGTTGTTCCAGTGAGCTCTGGCACTTGGATCATTTTAGATGAGTACTCCAAGGTCCTTGACAGAATGAGGGTCATCTACAAGGTCATATCGGCCCAGTTTATATGTGATGTTCTGATATTATTATTATTTTTTTTTTTGCCAATGTGTAAGACAGAGTATGTGTTGGTTGAGATTTGGAATTGCCAATTGTTTGACCATTCTGACACATAGTCAAGGTCAAGCAGCATTGTCAGCGGTGTTGAATAGTGTTACATCATCAGCGAAGAGAACGCAGTTGCTTATCCCCTCCTAAACAGGGGAAAAAAGAAGGGGGGGGAGCTTTTCTCTAATAGTGTTGGCATCATCCTTGGGAGTGAAGTTTCCCACTTTTCAAAACTTTGCGAAGCAACCTTAATGCTTTTTGAGCCTGATATGTTAAGGAAATGTGCCAAGCTCAAGGAAAGAATGGGGACATCTCAGACTGGAGAAAGGAGAAGGTGTAAAAAGATTTTGCTAGTATGTGCATTGATCTTCAATGTGTCATTTAAAAAAAAGAAAGAAAGAAAGAAAGAAAGAAAAGCAAGTGTGAATTGTCTAATGCAAAGATTCCCTTAAGACCCTGTGTCTTAACAGCTGGCAAATGCATAAGTCCATTTTCTCTGATTGTCAAATTCACTTAAAGCAAGCTTACTTCTGCCCCCTTTCACTTACTAAAGCAGATTTGCAAGCCCCTTGGTCTGAAATTGCTATTGCCAGATTACTGTTCAACATGTGCTACAAAAATGGCTCTATAGCAAGGGTGAAATGCCAGCGGTTCACACCGGTCTGGGAGAACCGGTAATGATAAAAACTACCAGTTCAGGCAAACTGGTAGTAAAAAAAAAAAAGCTACAAGTTCGGGTGAACTGATAGTTAGAAGAAGCAACTGGTTCATGCAAACTGGTATTTCCGACAATCAGCTGTGCCAGAAATTAAATTGCACGGCACAGCTGATCCCCCCTTGCTGTTCAACCTTGTTAAGCCTTCTTTTTCTGCATGAAGCACGTGTTTGGTGCACACTGAGTGTGTGTGCGCAACATGCTTTTGACACACACTGCGGATGTGCTTGCATGTAGCGTGTTTTTGGTGTGCACTGCGCATGTGTGGGCAGTGAACTGGTGGCAATCTGCGGAGGATTTCACCATTGCTATATAGGCAGAGCTACTCCAAATATATATGGAAAACATAACTTAAGACTAAAGGTGGAGTCTACTTTAAATAGGGTTTGTCAGATTGGCATCTCCTTATCTTTATTTCCAGGGAAAAGAGGAATGAAAATGCATTTTTTTTTAGAAATGGATATTTAATAGACGTGTAGTCAAGAAGTGGTCTAATGGTTTTTATTGAGTTCTAATTTCTCCTTCTTCTCCCCTTCCCATGATTCCTTAAAAGTGGTATTTTTAGAGGGAAAAACACTGGAAATCCAGACTACATTCCACCGCAGTTAAAGCAGTTCCTTCCTGCCTTAACTCTCAAAGTATATGTTTCATGGTGCAAGTAGTCTGCTTTAATTTGGCAAGATGTCTGTGTATAGATGAGTGCCGATAAAGGAAGCTGCTTAGAAGACCCTCAAAATGTCTTTCTTGGTTTCTGTACATAAGCCAAGGTCAGGAATTCTGTTAGTGGCACTGTTTCCATAAATTATGTATGAATGTTTAGACTACATACACAGATATGCATGCATGCTTGCACATGGTACACCTCCAAGGATCCCTGCAGGGTCTTCATCACCAGTGAACTACCAGGGAGGGGGATAATAAACTGTTCAAGAACATTTTAGTTCTGGTGTTTAAACTCTAAAGAACAGCCAAGTTAATAAATTGTCTGAATTAGCTCTTTGTGTCCAACAATATCCTCAGAGGGGACAAAGGGAGTCAGATCAATGAAAGCAGAGTTGTGGCAGTTGAAATTACCTGGCTAGGTGTTATCTGGCTAGATATAACCTGGCTAGGTGGCTCAGTGACTAAGACACTAAGCTTGTCGATCAGAAAGGTTGGCAGTTTGGCAGTTCAAATCCCTAGTATAGGTCTCCTGCGTGAGCAGGGAGTTGGAATAGATGACTTCCAAGGCCCCTTCCTACTCTGTTACTGTCATAAATGCAAAGCCCACCTCCTTTTTATGTGTTGTAATGTTGCATGCATGTCCCAAAAGGGTGCATTCTGTGATACAACAGCACAATCTGGCTTTTATCTGTCTGTGAAAAGCAGTGAGGTCCCTTAGATGCTGCTGCTTATATCCTTCTGCTGGCAGACATAACTTATATTTCCTTGAAGAGTTTTGTAAAGTATTAATGGTTATACTTCTACGTAGGTGACACTATGCTTAAGTTGTATTAATCAGAGTTTTGTAAGTTCTCCCGTCTTCTTAGTTTGTTTTCTTAAGTGTAGAAGTTGGCTTACCTCAGTGATACATTATAAAAGACCATAGATAAAGATTCCCCTGCACATAGTGGTAGTCTTTTTCCAGCTCTAGGGGATGGTGCTCATCTCCGTTTCAAAGCCAAAGAGCCAGCACTGTCTGTAGATGTCTCTGTGGTCATGTGGCCGGCATGACTAAACGCCAAAGGCTCACACAACACTGTTACCTTCCCATCAAAGGTGGTCCCTATTTTTCTACTTGCATTTTTTACGTGCTTTCGAACTGCTAGGTTGACAGAAGGTGGGACAAGTCATGGGAGCTCACCCCGTTACGCAGCACTAAGGATTCGAACTGCTGAACCACCAATCTTTTGATCGACAAGCTCAACGTCTAAGCCACTGAGCCACCATGTCCCTATAAAAGACCATAGCTGAGTTTTAATAATAATAATAATAAAAAAACAGGGTTAATCATCAGAACGATGGTCAATTATTTACCTGATATAGAGCTTGCAGATTCAATAACTCGGAATATTTGCTGTGGTTGTAGAATAAGGAATGGGGGGAAAAAGAATCGCTTTCCCCATATTAAAAGTTCTTTCACATGCTTGCGCTTGGTTACTTGAGAGTTTAGATTTTTTTTCCCTGAATGCCTGACAGGAACGGCATTTTCTTAATCAAATATTTAATGACTTTGTATCTCGCTGGGTAGCACTGAAAAATAGTAATCATTTTGCCGCAGATCCTTATCTTTCTTAAGGTTCTTCAGGCAATCAAACATTCAAGCAAAATCAGGATATCTCATTTAGAGGTCACAACTCAATTTGTTTTATAGCAAATGCAGATACACACACACGGCTCTATAGAAGGATTGTGGCTGAGAATAAAAAAAGCCCTCACATGTTCCCTGTAATCTTTAGTAATGGCCATCACCCAAAATGCTTGTGTAGGACCTTATCAGCGGGTTCTAACCACTACCAAATTACACGTCGTAATTGTCATTTTCTGTACATTTGTGAATTGCAAATGAAACCTGGCATAAGAAGACTACAGGAAAAACTGGAAATTAGCACACAAACCAGGAGTGAAATGCTACAGGTTCGGACCAGTTTGGCTGAACCGGTAGTGATGGCGGCGGGTGTTTCGGGGAACTGGTAGCGATGGCAGCATGAGGCTCCGCCCACACTCCCAGTCATTGTTACTTCCTGGTTTAACCATTGTTACTTCCATTGTTTTAACCAGGAAGTAACCTGTTTTTTACCCTCTGCACATGCGCAGGAGGGTTTGCGCATACGCAGAGGGTCTGTGCCGCGAGTGCATGCACCAGGTCTGAATCGGTAGGGAAGGTAAGTAGGTTTCACCCCTGACACAAATGTGAAGTTTGTGCTTGGAGCAATCCAGCTGGAAGATAAAGGCTGCTCTCACACCCTTGCCCACAATAATACAACCTGAGAAAAAGCCTAAGATGGGATGGAAGATTATCTTTCTAAATTCATTCATTCCCTTCAGTGGTGGGATTCAAAACGGTTTACTACCAGTTCTGTGGGTGTGGGTTGGTGGGTGTGGCATGGGTTGGTGGGCATGGCAGGGGAAGGATACTGTAAAATATCCAGGCAAGGAGCCTGGATAGCTCTGCAGACTAAGCACCCTAATTAACATCCAGCTGTCTGCAATTATTCCATGTTCAAATGTCACCAGGCTCAAAGTTGACTCAGCCTTCCATCCTTTCTAAGGTAGATAAAAGGAGGACCCAGTTTGTGGGGGCAATAAGCTGACTTTGTATAAATATACAAAAGTATGAAGGCTTTTGCTTAATGCATTGTAAGCCGCCCTGAGTCTTCAGAGAAGGGCAGCATATAAATCAAATTAAAAAAAACAAAAAAATCTCCATTCCCACCCCACTCCAGGGGAAGGATATTGTAAAATCTCCAATCCCACCCCACTCCAGGGGAAAGTTACTGCAAAATCACAATTTCCTCCTGATTAGCTGGGACTCGGGAGGCAGAGAATAGATGGGGGCGAGGCCAGTCAGAGGTGGTATTTACCGGTTCTCCGAACTACTCAAAATTTCCACTATCAGAACTGGTCAGAACCTGCTGAGTAACACCTCTGATTCCCTTCCCAGAAGCACGAGAGAGAGAGGAGGACGTACTGCCAGCATGTATTCCAGCATGTCTCCAAGGAAATGAGGACTTAATACTACCAGCCACATGATAGGTTTTTATTACGTTTTAAGTTGACTTGAGAAGTACATCCTTGAAAAGGAATATATGAATTGACCTACATCGCATGCATGCTAAGTAGTAAGTAGAAAGGAATATATGTAGCTCAGGGTTGAACTGTGGTACACTCTGAGATTGATGGCTTGTTTGCAAACGCTTCCTTACCTAACTAGGTAACCAACATTGGTGCCCAACTAGGGAACATCAACATCTTTGATGATGTTACCCAAGTTGGGTAACAAAATGTCTGCAAGCCAACCTCCAAGTTTAGGGAGCATCCAAGACTTTGGAGTACTAAATCCTGCCTTGTTTTGTCGTTGTTGATTCAGCAGTGCCATTTAGCCTTTGAAACTGCAGCCTGTTAAGACGTCTGTGGTCTTTAATCTGGGAATTTGGGCTGCCTGCTTCAAAATATTCCCTAGATGCTTGCATTTGATTCCATTACTAATTTACCACAATATGCCGTGTGTGTGTGAGAGAGAGAGTGTGTGTGGATGTGTGTAATACATCTGCTTTCCAGTTAGCACTCCATATGGTCTGCAAAATGTCTTATCACTTGGACTTTTGTTGTTTCTAAATAAGAGATGAGCGTGTCACAGGATAGCCACTGCCTCTTGAGAGGAACTGGGGACTGGGTTTAAAACTATAGTTTGACAATAGAGATTTGAAATAAATTTCAGCAGCAAAAGTCAGGCTCCTCGTTTCGGAGTTATATCTGTAGCCTTGGCAAAACAACGTTAATATTGTTTGAGATCCATATTTCCCTGTTGCAAGTACCTTTTGCAAAATGTCTTCTTAGAACAAAGAATTGTAAACCCAAACAAATGATTTTAAGATGTCTGGTCTTTCCCTGTTTGGGGGTTGATCTGGAGATTCAAGACATAAAAACAAAACTTCCTTGATGGATAAAACCGTAAGACCATAATTACGAAATGCTGCAATAATCTCTTCCATATTACTATGATCATTTTACTTTGTGGGAATTTAAGAATTATGAATAGAGATTTAAGCACCTAGGAACTGGAAGACCATGCAACACAAGGAAGCACATTTGCTCAGCCTTTTAATATTTTGAGACTCGTGATTCAATAAGAACCCACAGGGAAGATTAAAGTAAGCCATGAAAAGTTCAATGTATCATACTATCCGAAAATCCTCTTGTGTGAAAAAACTACCTACTAATTTTTTTGAAGAAACTGGTTTGGTTGTTTCTTTAGACCATGGTTGAATTTTCGTCGGTTTTCTTTTCTTGAGAGTGGCTTTAAAAAGTTTACAAAATGCAAAAGCATTTAAAAATGCATGGACAAGCTTAAAAAACCCAGCAGTATTAGCTAACTGAGGTTTTGAAATTGAATATCCAGGTCATCATGTAAAAAGATGAAGTAAAGAGATGTATAAATAGATGTACTTTAGATTTTTTTAAAGTAATAATAATAATAATAATAATAATAATGTGTGCTGTGAAATCTAAACCAATGGGCTTAAAGTAATGTGAAATTTCTTTGTTTTTCATGCCTGCAGAAGAGTTATGTAAGTGCGGCTGTCTTAAAATGGTTTTTATGCTGTCCTTTATAAAAGATTTAACCACTTTTAGAATGTAGACATGATTATTTATATATTTATTTATTTATAATCGGACTTATATGCCGCCCTTTCTCTGCAAGGTCTCAGGGCGGCTCACAACAATAAAACCAGTCCAGATTAACATTCAAACACTAAAAACTAAAATTCCTTAAATTTATTTTAAATAAATAAAATAAATAAAAATAAAAATTCCCATGATTATCCTTTTTTATAGGAAAAGAAAAGGTAAACTTGGATGACGCAAACAAGCCAAAATGTAATATAGGAATATAAAATGGCAATGATGCCCCCGAATCAATGGAAATCTAGGGTCTGTCTGTATATATTAAAGTTTAATGCATGCATCACAGATAGATATATTAAAAACAAAACAAAACCAAATCTCTGCTTCCTGACATGTTTGTAGAGTGAGATACAAGATCAATATTGATCAATAGATCTATCTATCTAAATATATAGATACATATCCACATATCCAGGTTATGCTTTACTTTGATTGCTTGAGTAATTTATGAATAAACAATAACAGTGATAGCATAACATGTCCTATCTCCCACAAGTTAAAATCTATTCTCCAAAGCACCTGAAAAAGAAGTAGGTTTCAGCGGGTTCTGACCAGTTCTGGAGAACCAGTAGTGGAAATTTTGAGTAGTTTGGAGAACTGGTAAATACCACCTCTGACTGGCCCCACCCCAATCTATTCTCTGCCTCCCGAGTCCCAGCTGATCAGGAGGAAATGGGGATTTTGCAGTGTCCTTCCACTGGAGTGGGGTGGGAATGGAGATTTTACAGTATCCTTCCCCTGGAGTGAGGTGGGAATGGAGATTTTACAGTATCCTTCCCCTGGAGTGAGGTGGGAATGGAGATTTTACGGTATCTTTCCCCTGCCATGCCCACCAAGCCACACCCACAGAATCAGTAGCAAAAATATCTGAAACCCACCACTGACCTGAAGGTAGAACAAGAAGCAATGGATGGAAACCAATCAAGGAGAGAACCAACCTAGAACAAAAGGAGAAATTTCTTGATAGTTAGAACAATGAATCAGTGGAACGACTTGACTTCAGAAGTAGGGAGTGCTCCAACGTTGTAGGCTTTTAAGAAGAGATTGGGCAACCATTTGTGTTGTGGCCCGCCAGCGGCCAGCAGAGCTGGCAGCAGAGGCGGATAGTGAGGAGGTTGGGGAGGAACATGGATCAGTCCGGGAGTCTGGGGAAGGCTCAGATGAGAGCTTTGAGTCAGAAGCAGAGAGGGGGCCATGGGCATCTGGTAGTTCTTTGCTGCCTCCAGAGTCTCTGGAGTCTGACATCAGCGAGCAAAAGAACAGCATGAGGCTGTTCCCAGTGTGCGCATGCGCAGATCTGCCAGAAGACAAGAACAATTAAGAAAACAGGGTCGACTTGGGAGTAAGGCTTGGAGATGATTGGCCTCTCCCATAAGACATAAAAGAGGAGCGAACGGGACATGAGCTTTTGCAGGAAGCAATTAGTTCATCTGCTCGATTTAAGCTTTGGAAAATTCTGTGTGACTCTGTGCTAAGTTTGGCCTTGCCCTGCGTTTGGCAATTAGTTCTCTGGCAGCATTCCAAGGGAGATAAAGTGTGTGTTTATAAACATTCCCCTGAAAGACTGTTTGAGAAGCCTTTCAGACTGTGAATGACAATAATTCACAGCCATATGAATAAAAGAGGTTTGCCGGGACTAAGATAGTGCTTTATAGTTTCTAAGGAAGCCTAGGTCAGAACAATTTGTCTGAAATCATACAGGATTCCTGCTTTGAGCTGGACCAGAAGACCTCCAAGGTCTTCTTCCAACTGTGTCATTCTGTTATTTGTGTGAATCTAAGTAGGTTATCCAGAAGGTTAAAACATTGATTTGGGAAAGGATTTGAAAATAGAAGGTGGACAAGTGCTTCTGGAAAAAAAAAAGTTCAGAACTTGAGACATCTTTTATTTTTCATATAGAGGTTTTCTTCTGCATCAAAGGAAATGAATCCAAAAGTTCTTCATCCTGAAAATCAGAATTTTAAGGCAACTTAGCTTTCTTTTGCTAGATTTGCCACCTTTTTGACTCTCTGCTTTAGGGGGCAAACATCACAAAAATGCAGTGAGGATGTTAGCATTTACATGGAAGAGCCCAGAATTGGAGACAGATGTAACAAGATATGGAAATATTTATGCATATATGAATGGTATTAGGCTGCCATTTTGATGGTTCCCCCACGGTTTCCAATCTCATAGATAGGCAGTAAAACTGGATTAAAATCGACCGGTAGAAACAGTGAACAAAAATAACCATTAATATGCAACTCATACAATAATGGAAAGTAAAAACTGCAGAAATGGTTTCTGCTGGGAAATGAGTCCTCTATGCTATACAAGGTGAGAAATAAGAATAAATGCTAGTTCTGCCTTAACACACACACACACACACACACACACACAAACACACACACACACACACACACAAACAGAGAGAGAGGGGAAGGAGAGAGGGAGGGAGGGAGAGAGAGAGAGATCTACTGTAATTCTGAGTTTATGTAGAAGTCCTGGAATTGAATAAATGGAAGTTTCCCTCATTGCCTTTGAGAATCTTAATCCTTTCGGTCAACTGACAAACTGTGGATAGATTTTTAAAAAAAATATATGATGGAATTATCTGGCATATTTCACTTAATGCTCCTTTAGGTAATCATTGTGTAGTTCATTTTAAATTGAACTAAAAACCTCTTATAAAAACGGGGCTTTAGATAGAGGAAGGTATGTGACTGAGGAGGAGCCTATGAAATATTAAGAATCTCTTCTTGGGTTTCCTCTAAAGTTCCACATTGATATATTTTCAAAACTGTAGATTCTTCATTTTGCTGTTTGGTCCATTCCAAGTGGCTGAGGCCACCATACATGGAAAGGATAGTCTCCATCTGGAATTCATGACAGTTAACATAATTAACCAGTGTAACTATTTGCTTCCAGAAGTGGGTGGTCTAACACTGGAGGTGGTTAAAAAGAGACTGGATAACTATTTGTCTGAAATGCTATAGGCCCTAGGGTTTCCTGTCTGAACAGTGGGTTGGATTAGAAGACCTCCAAAGTCCCTTCCAATTCTGTTATCCTGTTATCTGAAAATTGTAGAGGATATTTAAATTTCTTTAACCAGCTTTGGTACATTTACTATTAATCCACAATACTATTCCCATAACAGAATAATAGAAGAGAGTTGGAAGGTACCTTGGAGGTCATCTAGTCCAACCCCCTGTTTAGACAGGAAACCATAAACCACTTCAGAGAAATGGTTATCCAACGTCTTCTTAAAAACTTCCAGTGTTGAAGCATTCACAACTTCTGGAGGCAAGTTGTTCCCCTGATTCATTGTTCTAACTGTCAGGAAATTTCTCCTTAGTTCGAAGTTGCTTCTCTCCTTGATTAGTTTCCACCCAATGCTTCTTGACTTGCCCTCAGGTGCTTTGGAGAATAGCTTGACTCCCTCTTCTTTGGGGCAGCCCCTGAGATATTGGAAGACTGCTATCATGCCTCCCCTAGTCCTTCTTTTCATCAAACTAGAAATACTCAGTTCCAGCAAACGTTCTTCATATATTTTATCCTCCATTCTCCTAATCATCTTTGTTGCTCTTCTCTGCACTCTTTCTAGAGTCTCCAGATCTTTTTTTACATCGTGGCAACCAAAACTGAATGCAGTATTCGCTATATCTGAATGAAGCTATAACGATATCTGGCTTCTTCTGATAACTTCTACAGGCTCACATGTTTAGAGTTCAGACTAGCTACTTTATTGTTCTGGGCCAATTTCACAGGAAATCTCAGACTGGCAGAGAAAAACTAGATAAGATTCAAATGCATTCAAGAATGGCTTGGAATGTGCCCTCTTGTATCTATTTAAGGATTCCAGACTGCTTCCCTGCTTGATCCCTTCACTCAACCAGGACAGTCTCTCTCCAACAATATGCTTCCCTCTCCATGCTATTGTATGTGCAGAATCGCACACACCCACATTCCTAAAAGCTCCTTTTCAAAGCCTTTATCTTATTTTATTTTTTTAGCTGTCAACAGTTGAGCATCGTGCAGCAAGTTTATTTGCAGGGATGAAAATTTTAAATATTTGGCTGTGCCTCGAACCTCCTGAGGCTCTGGATGAAGACTGTGGTGGAAATTAGGCTCGCTGATGAAATCAAATCTATTAAATGCCTTAGAATGTCTTCCTGGGATGATTTGATCAGTAAGCAGAAGGAGTGAAGGATGCTGCTACTTTCTACACATCTTCCTCACTCTTCAGGATTTCTGCCATGCCATTGTCCTGTCCTAACTGAGTTAGATAAAGGATACCAAGCATAACCTCTGCTATTGAGCTAAATCTTCACCTAATTGGTACCTGTACATTTGTTTTTCTTGCTTAAGTGTACAACTTTACTTTTCTCTATAATTGAACTTTATTTTGTTGGATAGGGCTCGGTGTTCAAGTCTGTCGAGATCCATCTGGATCTTGAGCCCATCAATGGGGTGTTGAATATTCCTGCCATTTTAGTGTCATCTGCAAATTTGATGAGTTCCCCTTCTATTCCCTTATCTAAATCATTTATGAAGATATTGAAGAGTAGTGGGCCGAGGACACAACCTTGTGGTACCCCACTGCTTATTTCCTCCCATGTAGATATAGTACCATTAAGGACTACACATTGAGTATGATTTGTCAGCCTGTTACAAATCCATCTGGTGGTGATGCTGTCTATTCCACATTATTATTATTATTTAGTTTACCAAGAAGTAGATTTCTGTCTATAGGTGAGGAATAGTAACACAAACTGCTTGAAAGAAACTCGGGGTGTTGTTTCGTTTTGTTTTCTTAATTTTTGGAACCTGTCAATGCCAAACACTGAACAGCAACTGCTGTTCAAAATGTATGACCAGTTGCTGAAATGGAGTTGGCTATGATGAACCTTCCTTTAGTTGAGGATGGAAATTTGATTTGGTCTTTTAACGTTTTTTTCATGACTAAAACACTCAGCAATCTGTTTAAGTATAGTAAAACGGGTGCTTATTAGCGTTGCAATCAGCAGGAGATGTTGTAGGGTGACTTGAATTATACATCAAGAGGGACTGCATATTTTTGCACCTGTGGTGGAATGTTATTAAAATTAATATTGCTCACCATGCAAACATCTCCAGCCATTATTATGGCACATCATGCTTCTGTCTGCATTGTCTTTTTGTTCTGACTTTACAACACAATTTGACCTTCAGAACAAGCATTTTTTTCCCTGCCTGATCAGGAGTGGAAGAAGAGAAAAAAAAGAAAAGAAATATATTTTTTGAGAGTGGATTCATCATAAATAAGTCTGGAATTTCAGGAAGACTAGTTCAAAGCTCGTTGGGATGTTGTCTCTATGAGTAGACAGTTTTTCCAAACAAAATATATTCATACCATAAAGACGTCATATTCATATAACGTCTTTACGCCAAAAAGATTCTCCTGCTAAATATTTTATTTCAGCAGAAGTTGTCCGCTTACAGAAGCAGGTCTGTAGGATAGATGAGGTTGAAATGGTTGTTTGCAGCTGGAGGGCCCACAATCTTTGAGATTTTTGTTGCATTTGTAAACATTGTGTGCAAGATTGATTCGATGACACGTTGTCAGACCCTGGAAGCCATCTTTTACATTTGGGCCTTCAGGCCTACCACATTTTTCTACTGTGGGAAAATAGGAGGGGGGATTACATAGAGTATGGGTGTGATATGTAGTCAAAATAACATTCTTTTCTCAGAGAGTCAAGGCCATTTTGCCCTGTAGCTGCGATGAGGTGACTGGGAGGTATCTCTAGTTTTGGATGGTGCCTGATTGGATCATGTGATGGACATGTGGGTGCTGGGCAGGGACTTAAACTTTCTTTTGGGTGGAGAAGCCTGGAAACTTTCAGATTTGAGTTTTCTCAGATGTGCCAATATGACATCTCTAATAAAATGGAACTTTGAGGAAACTCGAGCCTCAGAGTCTTCTTTTGTTAGGGGTGTTACTTAGAACCCTGACACACATTTTACTGTAGCAGAATCCATTTGAAGATCCATTGTGCTTCCTTTTTCTGTAGCAGAAATATCACTCTTCCCACCCATCCATTTTATCCATCGTCACTTCTGCTAATCTGATGACTGCCTCTGTAACTTACTTTCTGGCTCTAATAGGGCCAATCTGCTTACTTTTTCAGCGATTAATTTATAAAATAGTCTTCAGGCACCAGGACTAGATCTTTGACAGCTGAATTAATTTAGTGATGTGTGTGCACTTCATCGTCCATAGAACGAGCTTCCCTGTCTTTTCATTTATTTTGATGACCTTTTCAAAAATAAAGGCACAGAGAAAAAAAATTGTCCATGTGCACACAATTCCTACGTTTTGGCCTAGAAATAACTAAATAAATAAATAAATAAATAAAATGTAGCAGAAATAACCAGGAAGTCTGCATTATGGGCAGTGTTGCCAGCTAGACGGAGTGAGACAGACGTCCATGTATTTGCCTTATAAATGTGTATAGAACAACTGATGTAGCAATAAATTGCTAATTCTTCATGAAAACAAACTAGGGCGATGTATTAATAAAAAAAAATTAAAATTAATGTGAGTAAGTACAGTCCTAAAATGAAGTTAAATCGTGCTTCTCGTTCTTCCCCTTGGATATTTGTTTTTACGCAATAAATCTAGCACGTTGACAAATAAAAGCAAAGGCTTTTTGCCGAGTTTAGCCTGCCATGTTCTTATATGCTTGGCACCCATATAAAATCACATTATTCATAAGCGGAGCATTTATGCGGTATAGGAAGCAGGTGTTATGCCTTTTGCTGACATTTCTATTATGTGCTGCATGAACATTGCTTCTGCCATCGTTAATCCTCCTGTAGTTTAGGGTTATGATATAGAATTAGCATACTGTCTTAAGAGTTGTCTGCCTCGAGAGTTAGATGGCATTTAAAGTGGGTGACAGGAGGCCATATATTGTGCAAGCTCCATTTATTATCCTACATGCGTGCACACACACACACACACACACACACACACACTATTCCAGCACTAAGTCAGTATTCCTCCAATCACATTCTCCAGTTTATGTAGCATCAGTGATGGTATTCAGTCGGTTCTATTTGGTTTGGGCAAATTAGTAGTGGCAGCTGTGGGAGGCTCCGTTCACCCACCCGGATGTCATCACCTCCTGTTTTTGACACTCTGCACATGCGCGCAGTGACATTTGTGAACCGGTAGTGAAGATAAGTGAATACCACCCAGTGGTGAAATCAAGATTTTTTTTTTAATACTGGTTCTGTGGGCATGGTGTGGTGGGTGTGGGCATGGCAAGGGAGGGATATTGCAAAATCTCCATTCCCACCCCACTCCAGGGAAAGGATACTGCAAAATCTCCATTTCCACCCCACTCCAGGGAAAAGACATTGCAAAATCTCCATTCCTACCCCACTCCAGGGGAAGGATATTGCAAAATCTCCATTCCCACTCCACTCCAGGGGAAGGATACTGCAAAATCTCCATTCTCACCCCACTCCAGGGGAAGGATGTTGCAAAATCTCCATTCCCACCCCACTCCAGGGAAGGATATTGCAAAATTGCTTGGTGCATTGTAAGCCGCCCTGAGTCTCTGGAGAAGAGCGGCATATAAATCTATTTTTTAAAAAAAAAAAATCTCCATTCCCACCCCACTCTGGGACCAGGCAGAGGTGTTTTCCGGTTCTCCGAACTACTCAAAATTTCTGCTACCAGTTCTCCAGAACCTGTCAGAACCTGCTGGATTTCACCCCCGATACCTCCCCTGTGTAGCATGTGAAGGGAAGCTTGTGACTACCCTTACAAAGACCCAAATATTGACTTGTTCATAAAGCATCACATGTTTTTCCATTCCTCCCCATTGTGGATTCTTCTTTTGTGATATTCCAACACCAGGAAAAAGGGAGGGGGGGAGGATAAGATTCCTGTTCTACAAACTGATCTGATAATCCTTCAGAATTCATATCTGGAATAACTTTCTCCCCTACGGACTACAGAGTATTCTCTGTGGCAGCCGCCCAATTCCTGGAATAATTAGTACCTTGAATTATGTATGCCATGTTGTGACAGCGCTTTTAAATGTTATAATTTTAGTTTAGCGCTGTAAGCATTATTTAAGTTTTCATTTGCAACTTCTTTTGAACATTTAATTCTTTCCACCGGCTAGAGTACAACTGCTTTCAGGGTAACTGGATAAATAAAATAATAACATCGTACCGATTTGTCTTTGTTTTCTGCAAATACATTGGATAGATAGGGCAAAACATTTCAAATCTGAAACTTTTGAACATTAAGCTCCAAGTACATCAAGCTTGAAAGAGTTGGGTCAAGCGCAGACCAATTGGTCAGACTTTGCAGGATGGGTTCCTCTGCTGATCTGACCATTTGATTTGAAACGTTCCCATTTTATACTATAAATAGGCCTTTTCAGCTTGAGTTGGGTCTGTTCCAGACTTAGAACCCTTCAAGAATATTTATTTATTTATTTATTCGACTTATATGCTGCCCTTCTCCAGAGACTTGGGGCGGCTTACAACGCGTTAAGCAATAGCCTTCATACTTTTGTATATACCTGCTTAGTAGGGCTTTCAGCCCCCCCTTAAGCAGTGTTCTTTTTTATACAAAGTCAGCTTATTGCCCCCACAATCCGGGTCCTCATTTTACCTATCTCAGAAGGATGGAAGGCTGAGTCAACCTTGATTCAAGGCAGCTGTCTTTCCAAGCTCAGAAAAAATGTGAGAAATATTTTGAGATTGAAAAAAATTAATCTGCTAATAATGGATCGTATATGTAACAGTAACCGTAAAGTTGGAAGGGACCTTGGAGGTCATCTAGTCCAACCCCCAGCTCACGCAGGAGACCCGTACTAGGGATTTGAACCACTGAACTGCCGACCTTTCTGATTCACAAGCTCAGTGTCCATCTGTCCTCCCTGTTTAACAACTCAGAACATAAAAGAATAAATGAGTTGGAAGGGACCTTGGAGGTCTTCTAATCTAAGGCCCTGCTCAAGCAGAAAACCCTATACCAAATGATGGTCCAATCTCTTCTTAAAAACTCCAATGTTGGAGCACCCACAATTTCTGGAGCCAAACTGATTAATTGTTCTAACCATGTTACCGTGGTTCTCTCCTTGGTAACTTTCCATCTATTGCTTCTTGTTTTGCCTTCAGGTGCTTTGGAGAATAGCTTGACCCCCTCTTCTTTGTGACAGCCCCTCAAACATTGCAACACTGCTATCATGTCACCCCTAGTCCTTCTTTTCATCAAACTAGATGTCAGGTTTCGATGTCGTCTCAAACATTTCAAACAAATAGGCTTTGATGAAAATCTCTCATTTATTAAGCACAACAATCAAACTCCGACTCTGTCACAGCCAACACTGACTTCCTGGCCCCAAACCCTCCTTTTCCTTTCTCCACTCCTTTGGTCTCATTGGCCATCTTCCAAGTCACTCTGCCCCTAATCTACTACTCCAGTTCAAAGGAATTTCCCCCCTCCCATCCCATCTCCTAGGGGATATCATCTCCAGGGAAAATAAGTAGGTGAAAAGTCAAATGTCCTCTTGCCAGATGCCCCCTCTCTCCTCCTTATGTCAGCACTGGAGCGAGTGCAGATTGAAGTGCTGACACTAGACATACCCAGTTCCAACAACCATTCTTTGTATGTTTGGTCTGTATTCCCCTAATCATCTTTGTTGCTCTTCTCTGCACTCTTTCCAGAGTCGCAACATCTTTTTTGTAATGGGGTGACCAAAGTTTATATATATATATATATATATATATATATATATATATATATATATATATATATATATATATATATATATATATATATATATATATAATTTTGAGAATACATGGACTAATCCATGCAGCTTTCTTACGTAGCTTCAAAACATATTTGCCATTGCCTTCTTTCTAGGCTGAGCGAGAAGGACTGACTCAAAAACACCAGATGGCTTTCATACAGAACGTAGGACTAAAATTCATGTTGCTCCCACTCCTAGTCCAGCACCTTCCTCGACAGCCCGAACAGACTCTCATAAGCAAGTTCTTAAATATCTGGAGAGTTAAGATTTATTTTTGTAATTAAAATTAAAATTGAAATTAAAAGACGCTTGCTCTTGGGGAGGAAAGCTATGGCAAATCTAGATAGCTTACTAAAAAGCAAAGACAACACACTGCCAACAAAAGTGCATATAGTCAAGACCATGGTTTTCCCAGTTGCAATGTATGGCTGTGAAAGTTGGACCATAAGGAAGGCTGAGCACCAAAGAATGGAGGCCTTTGAACTCCGATGCTGGAGAAGACTCCTGCAAGTCCCTTGGACTGCAAGGTGATCAAACCAGTCGGTCCTAGAGGAGATCAACCCTGACTGCTCTTTAGAAGGCCAGATCCTGAAGCTGAAACTCAAATACTTTGGCCATCTAATGAGAAGGAAGGACTCACTGGAGAAGAGCCTAATGCTGGGAAAGATTGAGGGCAAAAGAAGGGACAGAGAATGAGGAGGCTGGATGGAGTTACCGAAGCAGTTGACCTGACCTTAAATGGTCTCCAGAGGATAGTAGAAGATGGGAAGGCCTGGAGGAACATTGTCCATGGGGTTGAGATGGGTCAGACACGACTTTACAACTAACAACAACAATAACTCCAAGAAAAATGCAAAAGAAAACATCTGAGAAATTAGATGGAAAACCAGAGTCCTGTTTCACAGGGGAAGAACGTTTCTGAGATCCTGCAAGATAGATTTCAGCACAGTATTTGTTTTCTTTTAACTGGCTGGCAAGTTCCTCCAAGACAGAAAATCTAAATCTTAAGAGAGTTAGACAGTTCCTTCCTTTCTCTTCTTTTGCCTCCAGCTTTAAGCCTTCAGGCTTTGATACTGGCTACTCAGGAGGTCAGTGGAGGTCAGTGGATTCGACTGGTAGAAGAACCCCTGTTGTTTAAGGGAATAGTTTCTTGTAAAAGGGTCTGTCTCTTGATTCCAATCATTATATCAGAAGGCTCGGCTGGAGAGATGGTTGTAGAATAATATCCTGGATGAGTGAACTTTCTTTCCCCATGCTTGGTCATGACCCTAGAGTGGTTTTCAGGACCAAAGAATGGAATCACAGGTGAATGATGAACATGTGTTTCAACAACCAGCTGTTCCAGCTGAAATATTACTATCTAGCTCACAAACTAGAAGATTTTTGTGACATTGCCATCTATGAGATAAAACCATAAAATCAAATGCAGAATGAATTTTAGAAAGCACACAGTAATAAACAATTACTCACTTTGATAAGTAAAGGTACAGGTTCCCCTCACACATATGTGCTAGTTGTTCCTGACTCTAGGGGGCGATGCTCATCTCCATTTCAAAGCCGAAGAACTAGCGCTATCCGAAGCCGTCTCCATGGTCATGTGGCTGGCATGATTCAACACCAAAGGCGCACGGAACGCTGTTACCTTCCCACCAAAGGTGGTCCCTATTTTTCTACTTGCATTTTTAATGTGCTTTCCAACTTCTAGGTTGGCAGAAGCTGAGACAAGTAATGGGAGCTCACCCCATTATGCAGCACTAGGGATTCAAACCACTGAACTGCCAACCTTTCGATGGACATGCTCAGCATCTTAGCCACTGAGCCACCACATCCCCTACTCACTTTGGTAGCAAGGGTCTTAAAGAAAAAAAGACACAACCAAGATCTGAGCATGAGCGTCAACATTTGGCCTTCAGTGGCTGCCCATCCTGTCCTCCATGGAAAGATATTCCCAATCCAGGATACCAGATCAAAGGAATACCTCTCTTCATCTCTAGCTTAAAAAAAATAAAATAAAATGAACCTGCTTCAGATAATATTTCTCCATTTTTTACATTTGCAATCTGTGCTAGCTGAGTCCTCTTCAAAAGTTTCTTGGCTGAGTCAAGCAGCCAAGATTGGTGTGACATTCCAAAGATTTCACAGAAAAAAAAATATTTCAAAAAAGAATAGATACAGACAACCTTAGCATGGTGATTCGGGATCATGGCTGCGGTGAATTGATTACCCTATTAGAAAGTCAGTTTGCATGATTTTGTTGTGGTCCACTGGTGGCCAGCAGAGCTGGCAGCACAGTCACACAGTGAAGAGGTTGGGGAGGAATATGGGCCAGTCCTGGGGGCTGGGGGAAGCTCGGCGGAGGACTGTGCATCGAAGGCAGAGAGGGAGATAGACAGCAGTGAGGCAGAGGAACAGCTGGAGCCTGTTCCCAGTGTGCACATGCACAGAGCTCCTAGAAGACAAGAACAATTCAGAAAGCAGGGTCAACTTGGGAGTAAAGCCAATCTCTTCTTCCTCCCTTCCTAAGACTCTTCACAGCATTGACACAAATCTTTCAAATTCACCATGAGATTATATATGACATTTTCTAGTCTCCCATCTGTAACTCCTAGATTATTTCATTACTATGGATTTGCCTATTTAGTTCTTAATTAATTGATTGATTTTTATTTAATTTTGTTAAGCCTTTTTTTCCCTTCTGTTTTTGAAAATTTGGACATGATTTTACACGTGCTTTTCTTCTAATATATCCCCTTTTTGGCAAACAGTTTTTCCCAATATGTGAAGTATAAGTATAAATTATAAGGAGTGTTGGTCCTAAAACGCTGCCTTGGGGGACACCGCTGTTAACAGGTGCAGGGTTTGATAGGGCGCTCCCTATTTTGACCACTTGTTGCCTGTTTGACAGGAAAGCAGCTATCCAATTATGCAGGGGTCCAGAAATACCATAGGATTTTAGTTTTATTTATTTATTTATTTATTGGTTCAATTTATAAGCCGCCCTTCTCCAGAGACTCAGGGCGGCTTACAATGTGTTAAGCAATAGCCTTCATTTTGTATATACCTGCTTATTAGGGCTTTCACCTCTCCCCCCTCCCCCAAACAGTGCTCTTTTTTATACAAAGTCAGCTTATTGCCCCCACAATCCAGGTCCTCAGTTAACCTTGAGCCTGGTGAGATTCAAACTTGCAGTAATTTCAGGCAGCTGGTATCACTTAACAACAAGGTTGACTCAGCCTTCCATCCTTTCTAAGGTAGATAAAAGGAGGACCCAGTTTGTGGGGCCAATAAGCTGACTTTGTATAAATATACAAAAGTATGAAGGCTATTGCTTAATGCATTGTAAGCCACCCTGAGTCTCTGGAGAAGGGCGGCATATAAACCAAATTAAAAAAAAAAAACACCACTTTAATCTGCTACGCCACCAAGGCTCTTAGTTTTAGAAGTAGTTTGTCAGGTACCATTGTTTATTATTACCCTTTATTACCTTTTTACTTTTATTACCCTGTTTCCCCCAAAATAAAACATCACCTGATAATAAGCCCAATCGGGCTTTTGAGTGCAGGGCAATAAGGCCAAGCGCTTATTTCGGGGTTCAAAAAACATATAAGTCAGGGTCTTATTTTCAGGAAAAGACGGTACTTTTGCTCACTTTAAAAAAAAATTGTAAAGTGCCTTACAAAATTATAGGAAAAGAGCAGATATAAAATGTATACGTTTTAAAAATCCTAACAGGATATGTTTATATTGAAACATATCAATGGAGTGCTATCTGACCATGGAGCTGGGAAAATACTCTTTCTTTTAGCACACCTGTGGCTGAATGTTGGTGCTGAAAAGTGTCACCCAGTTTATGCAAAAGTGCTCTAGCAGGATAACCCTCCTTCATTGACTTCTTAAATGAACATTACTGTCTTCTGTTCTTCATTCTGAAATTCTGCTAAGCTCAGGGGAACAGGGAATGACCTTCTGGTATTAAGAAAGAACAGCTACTGCAAGATCAAAACTCCTTAACTTTAAGGCAATGCTTGCAATATTTAAGAAATGGCAGGGAAAAATATTCTTACATGACATACACCAGATTTGCAGGAACGATGTGTAATATATTTTCTACACACAATTACAACTCAAGAGTCAAGGCCACAGTGCCTTACAGCTGCAATGAGGTGACTGGGAGGCATCATCAGTTTTGGATGGTGCCTGATTGGACCATGTGATGGATATGTGGGTGTTGGGCAGGGACTTGGACTTTCTTTTGGGTGAGGAAAACCTGGAAACTTTCAGATTCGGGTTTTCCCAGATGTGCCAATAGGACATCTCTACATGGGGCTCTCCTTGAGGTGCACCTGGAGGCTCCAACTGGTCCAGAATGCGGCCGCGCAGGTGGTGATGGGAGCGACGTGGCGCTACCATGTGACCCCCCTCCTGTGCAAGCTGCACTGGCTCCCAGTGGTCTTCCGGGTGCGCTTCAAGGTTTTGGTTACCACCTTCAGAGCGCTCCATGGCTCAGGACCAGGGTACTTATGGGACCGCCTTCTGCCATCAATACCCTCTCACTGACCAGTTCACTCCCATAGAGAGGGGCTCCTCAGGGTGCCGTCAGCCAAACAATGTCGACTGGCGGCCCCCAGGGGGAGAGCCTTCTCTGTGGGGGCACCCACCATCTGGAACAAGCTCCACCCTGAGATAAGGAGGCTTCTGGACTTACGCACCTTCCACCGCACCCTAAAAACGTTTTTATTCCAACAGGCTGGTCTGGCCTGAGTCTCCCTTTTTAAATTGGGTTTTAAAATGTTTTATATAATTGGATGTTTAAAATTTCATTTCTAAGCCCAAATTATTTAATCTATTTTAAATAACTTTTAACTTTTATATGTTATTGTATTTTATTTTGGCTGTTCACCGCCCTGAGTCCCTTTTGGGAGTAGGATGGTATATAACTTTGAATAATAAATAAATAAATAAATCTCTAATAAAATGGAACTTTGAGGAAACTCAAGCCTCGGAGTCTTCTTTTGTTGGGAGTGTTATTTGAAATCTTGACATTAACTTGAATCCCCTTTAACAATACTACCAACTCCCACGAAATGTGGGGTGCTGTCCAGGGTCCTGAGCCCCAGCATTGACAAAGTCATTACAATGACCCTTTGCCAGGATCTGAATATTTTTGAGTGCATTAGAATACCTACCATTGTCTTGCTTAGCATCACAGAGGGAGCAAAATCTGTAGAATAGCTTGTTTATAGGCATTGCTGTTGACAATGAATTGCTGTCATTAACATGTCCTTGAAATATTTGGCTGTGCCTCCCTCCTTCTCCTACACAGCTTCGCAACAGATCTTTGTGTTCTCCAAGCTTCAGTTATGGCAGCTAGATTGTATTTTTCTTCCTAATGCCTGGTTGTATGTGTGCGGGTTTTTTTTTTGTTTTTTTTTTTTGTTATCCTTAAAGAAAGAATGGGCCACCCTTGAAAACCATGGTTTATAGAAATTTTGTTACTTTTGTCATGCAAAAGTAATGAGGCCATTCATCCATATCTCTTGAATGCACCTTCGGTTCTTAGAAATAATCATCTTGTACACTGCTGTTGTGTACATAGTCCAAACAGTACACTTGTCAAATATAGCAATAATCCTAAATGATACAGTGTTCCGGAAACAAAGGCTGAAAGTATTTTAATGGCATTGCTCATTACCCAATGAATATTAATTACAGCAGAATCTACAGCTGATTGGCTTTATGTGGCAAGAGAGGTTATATTTCACCTGCAATGTCAATAGTGGGTCGAGAAAATGCTGATACCTAGTTGTATCGGAGAATGGCTCTATCCCGCAAACGATTCTATCCAGAGAAAAGTTCTCTGCAAGAAAGCTACGTGCCTGTTATGCAAGTTGTAGAAGGACAGGCAGAGCCTGGGGGTGGAGTCAAGAGAGGAATTAGCCTGGAGTATTACATTCTCACAAACAGTCCAAGTTTACCACCTTTTGATTTCTGTTGACTCTTATCTAGCACCAATTTAGTGCTGATCGTGACAGACATGAGCAATAAATCAGCTTAACTGGACTTAATGCATGGTCCTAATTCTTCACATCTGACACAAATTACACAATTCTTCATTTGTGTTGTGGCCCACCAGCAGATCTGGCAGCAGATTCTGGCAGTGAGGAGTTTGGGGAGGAACATGGGCCAGTCCTGGAGTCTGGGGAAGGCTCTGATGAGGGCTCTGCACTGGAGGCAGAGAGGGGGCCAGGACCGTATGCCAGTTCTTAGCTGCCTTCGGACATCAGTGAGGCAGATGAACAGCTGGAGCCTGTTCCCAGTGTGCGCATGCACAGAGTTGCCAGATGAAGGGGAGAGCTAAAGAACAAGGGTCGACTCGGGAGTAAGGCCATAGGTGGACGATGAATGGCCCTTCCCAGAGGGAATAAAAGAGGTACGGAAGGGAGTGGAGTTTGCAGGAGACAATTAGTGCATTCCTGCATTCTTGCCAAGTATTGCGGCATCTGAAAGATATCGGCCTGGCCACTGTCCAAGCCTGACAAAGGTCGGTAATTGTGAACTATTTTGAAAGAATGTGGGAGAGGAAAGACTTTGCTGGAGAGGAATTCACTGTAAATTAAATAAAAGGGGTTTATCGGGATGAGGACTCGGCTTCGTGCTGCTGGGGAAACCTAGGTTAGAACAATTTGGACATGGATGTACAATAACATCATTTCCTATTCCCAGTCCTGAGTTTAGAAGTTACCTTCCCCTGGAATTACAAGGCATCACATAACATTCTGAGTCAGGCGCGTAGCTTCAGTTTAGTTGACAGAACGTTGTTGTTTCACCTGTTGAAGCATAACACCTGGCTTTCCTAAGAGTTTGCTGAGAGTTTCCACTTATTGGGAAGACTCCTCCAATGAACCCTTTCCCCTTTCTTCTGCTCAATAGAAGGTGATTGCAGAGGTACTACTAGGCAGCTGTCAGCCGAAGATTAGTCTTGTTCTTCATTCAGTAGACTGATTAAAGCCATCTAAGTTGGTGTCCATCATCACTTCACACCGCCAGCCTATTCAAAACTTTAATTATAATTTGTATCCATTTGTTTATCCTGGATCTCAACCCTTTAACTTCATGGAATGATGTTGAGTTCAGTGTTATAAGGAAGGGAGAAAAACTCATCTGTCTCCACTTTCCTACCATAAAAAAAATGTATAGATCTTTGCCCACCTATTTGCAGTTATCCAACATTTTCTAAAGATATGATATATCTCAACTCCCTCAATCCCAAGATCCAATTGGCAAGAAAACGGGGGAAAACGCACTTAATGACTGTTTTGCTTAGCAACAGAAATGTTGGGCTCAGTTGTGGTCCTAAATTGGGAACTGCCTGTATAGGCATTTAGACAGCAAGGATGAATGAATATCTACAAGCACTTCTTGTGCATCGGATCAATGTGATATATTGACTTCCTGACGTTATGCGTTACTGCTGCAACCCGTTGTCAGCTTTTGAACAGCTGCTAATTAGGTTACTTTTCTTAGAGGCAAAGAACCAAAGTCACAATGATCACGGAGGGTGATGATGATGATGATGATGATGATGATGATGATGATGATGATGATGATGATGACTGGGTCGTCTTTCTTTTTAACCTTTTCAAAGAAATGCACTTAAAATTTCTATTAGCATCTGTAAGCAGGCAAGAATGCTGGGATTTTGACTTTGAGAAGTTCATTTGCTTGGCAACAAGGAATTATAATTAAAACAACACTATAAACAGTAATCTATCATTTAATCCATGAGGGCTCCTTCCACTATTTGGAGAACACAATAAACCTCAGCAGTAGTACTTAACAGAGGAAAATTCAATTAGTAATTTTATTTTATTATTCTTTCCTTCCTTCCTTCCTTCCTTCCCTCCTTCCTTCCTTCTTCCCTCCCTCCCTCTCTCTCTCTCTCCCTCCCTCCCTCCCTTCCTCCCTTCCTTCTTCCCTCCCTCCCTCCCTTTCCTTCCTTCCTTCCTTCCTCCCTCCCTCCCTCCCTCCCTTCGTTCTTCCCTCCCTCCCTTCCTTCTTCCTTCTTCCCTCCCTCCCTCCCTTTCCTTCCTCCCTTCCTTCTTCCCTCCCTCCCTCCCTTTCCTTCCTTCCTCCCTTCCTTCTTCCCTCCCTCCCTCCCTTTCCTTCCTTCCTTCCTTCCTCCCTCCCTTCCTTCTTCCTTCTTCCCTCCCTCCCTCCCTTTCCTTCCTTCCTTCCTTCCTTCCTCCCTCCCTCCCTCCCTTCGTTCTTCCCTCCCTCCCTTCCTTCTTCCTTCTTCCCTCCCTCCCTCCCTTTCCTTCCTCCCTTCCTTCCTCCCTCCCTCCCTCCCTCCCTTCGTTCTTCCCTCCCTCCCTTCCTTCTTCCTTCTTCCCTCCCTCCCTCCCTTTCCTTCCTCCCTTCCTTCTTCCCTCCCTCCCTCCCTTTCCTTCCTTCCTCCCTTCCTTCTTCCCTCCCTCCCTCCCTTTCCTTCCTTCCTTCCTTCCTCCCTCCCTTCCTTCTTCCTTCTTCCCTCCCTCCCTCCCTTTCCTTCCTCCCTTCCTTCCTCCCTCCCTCCCTCCCTTTCCTTCCTTCCTTCCTCCCTCCCTCCCTCCCTCCCTCCCTTCGTTCTTCCCTCCCTCCCTCCCTTTCCTTCCTTCCTTCCTTCCTTCCTCCCTCCCTCCCTCCCTTCGTTCTTCCCTCCCTCCCTTCCTTCTTCCCACCCCCCTCCCTCCCTCCCTCCCTCCCTTCCTTCTTCCCTTCCTGGTAGAAGAGTGGGAAAATATTGAAGGCCCCATCTAAAAAAATGAAAGAATCTAGATAAGAAAGGGTGACTTCAGAAGCATGGACCTCTTCATATGAATATTTTACTCCTCACTACATGCATTAAAGCTTTTTTCCTGCAGGATCCAGTGATATGGCTGTTTATAGACATGCAAAACCTGTAGGAAAAGTTGCCGAGTTTCAATTTGCAAACAGGTAAAAAGTGAAAGCTAAACAGACTTTATTTGTGAAGAAATCTTGTTCTGTGGTGACCTTGCTCCCAGCAAATGCATTGTTCATGCCTGAATGACATTTTCTGACAAAATCAGCATACAATCATGAACCATTTATCAGAAGTTCAGCTGAAGGAGATACATTCACAATGAGCCCTGACGGGGTCACTTTGAAAATACATTCTGGCATTTCATAGCAGGAATGTGAAAAGGTCCAGTCCATAAACCTCGATTTAAACCAATTTCAGTTTGGCTAAAAGAAGCTTAAATCAGAGGGATGTATAGTGATGTGCAGTGGTTAGTTAGGTAGGTCAGGATGAAAGCTCCCATACTGAAGTTAGTCAAACTGGCTGCTCTAATATTATCCCTATATGTTCTTCTCGGTTGGTAACCATGTACTATTCTTGGTTGCTACATTTAATTTCAGTACAATGAACTATCTTCACCAAAGGCCAGCTAATGTCTAAGTTTCTACCTTCGGTTGATACTACTGAGAAAGTCAAGAGTTGATGCATACTTTCTTTAGAATGTCCTCTTGACTATCTCCTATCCACCTCCTGGAGATGATAGATATAGATAGACAGATGGATAGATGGGTAGACAGATAGAAAGATATAGACAGATAGATAGATAGATAGATAGATAGATAGATAGATAGATAGATAGATAGATAGATAGATAGATAGATAGATAATAGATGATAGACAGAAGACAGATAGATGATAGATGATAGATAGATAGATAGATAGATAGATAGATAGATAGATAGATAGATAGACAGACAGATGATAGATAGATAGATAGATAGATAGATAGATAGATAGATAGATAGATAGATAGATAGATATGGAGAGAGGTAGATGATAGATAGAAGATAAATGATAGATAGATAGATAGATAGATAGATAGATAGATAGATAGATAGATAGATAGATTGATAGAAGATAGGTAGATAGATAGATAGATAGATAGATAGATAGATAGATAGATAGATAGATAGATATGGAGAGAGGTAGATGATAGAAGATAGATAGAAGATAGATAGATAGATAGATAGATAGATAGATAGATAGATAGATAGATAGATAGATAGGTAGGTAGGTAGGTAGGTAGGTAGGTAGGTAGGTAGGTAGGTAGGTAGGCAGGCAGGCAGGCAGGCAGGCAGGCAGGCAGGCAGATGATGGATAGATATATTTGATCTACATGAATAAATGTATGCTGGGGGATAAAGTGAAGCAAGCCAGCTTTTGTTCTAAGAGAAAAGGTGAGATAATAAATCTTTTTTTAAAAAAAGTTTGCTCAGACAGACTAGTCAGCCAGTTTAGTGTGTAGGTTAGGGCACCAGGCTACAACTCAGGAGACTGTGAGTTCTAGTCCCATCTTAGGCACAAAGCCAGCTGGGTGACCTTGGGCCAGATATCTGCCTCACTCCTAAGAAGGAGGCAGTGGCAACCCGTATTTGAAATCTTGCCAAGAAAACCACAGAGACTTGTCCAGGCATTTGTGAAGAGTCAGGCTATCTCAAAGGCACACATACACACAGAGAAGCAAAGAGGACAGTGGCTTATAGAATTGATGGTTAAAGCTCAGAGCATCTGCATGATGACATCTTCTTTGATAGGTTGTCACAACCCAGCTGGCAGGTTTTTTGGTTGTTGCAATCACTGATGGACCAGAACTTGAATGCTGGCATCTTAAAATTTTGTCAACTCGAACAGCGAGAATTGGCTGTTCTGATTTTTGCGATTGTCTTGTTGCCTCCAACGCCAGTGCTAACATCCAATTAATGAGATAGTTGGTGATAGAAATGTACTCCCATGTTAGCTTCACTTCCCAGAGAAGCCCTGGCCTCTTTGGATGTTCAGCATCCAAAGCTGGCAGCTTGTGGATGTTCCTGTTAAACTAGCATGTTGGTTATACTCAGCTTTTCAAAACTAGCATAAAGGTAAAGGTTCCCCTCGCACATATGTACTAGTCGTTCCCAATTCTAGGGGGCAGTGCTCATCTCCGTTTCAAAGCCAAAGAGCCAGCACTGTCCGAACACATCTCAATGGTCATGTGGTCGGCATGACTAAATGCCAAAGGCGCATGGAACGCTGTTCCCTTCCCACCAAAGGTGGTCCCTATTTTTCTACTTGCGTTTTTACGTGCTTTCGAACTGCTAGGTTGGTAGAAGCTGGGACAAGTCACGAGCGCTCACCCCGTTACTTGGCACTAGGGATTCGAACCGCTGAACTGTCAACCTTTTGATCGACAAGCTCAGCGTCTAAGCCACTGAGCCACTGCGTCCCTAAAACTAGCATACAGTATGCTATTTGGATTGATGAGAGATAACGTCGAGAGCAGCTGTTCGCATCCAAATGCCTTTCTACATATATATATTTCTACAGCTAAGACTCTAACAAAAACTGTGGATGCAAAATTAGATTTTTTTTATTGCTTTTCAAGCTGTAAAGGAATCTCTTGATACTTCACTTTCTTTAGCTCCTTAGCTGCAGCATTCTGCTCCACACTTCCTGTCTGTGTTTACCGAGTAATAAGCAATTAACATCCTGTGAAGCTTTCCATTTTAGTGTCTGATGACTGCTTGACGGTGATGCCGTTCTTTTTTTTTTTTCTGACATAGAAATCCACCTCCCAGTTTTCTTTACTTCAGAAAGACACCATTCTTGGACTCTAAATTCTGTTTACCACATTGCAAAATGTCCTCGATCCCTCCCCAGTTTCCAAAGTGTGCTGAATTAGTAATGTCAATGTTATTTTCTTGTGCATTTAATGTCTGAATTTAAACTTGTAAATATTTTTTCTGCTAGGTTTTTTTTTTAAATATTTGTGGTGGTTTTTAATTTTTTTTTTATTCGGAAAGGTTAGTTGCCTTTGATTGGCAAAATACAAAGAAAAATGTTTGTGCAAATGCCTGATAATCAGAGGTGAAATACTATCGGTTCACACCGGTTCAAATGTACTGATAGTAATAAAAGCTAACAGTTCGGGCGAACTGGTATTTCCAACGATCAGCTGTGTCGCGGAATTTATATTCGCTAGAAAGCAGGAAGTCTGCTTTCTAGTGAATCTAAATTCAACTGTTCTCCCCCCCTCGCTGTTCTACTTACCTTCAAATGGCTCCTTTTTCTGTGCGTCTGGCTCACACCACACATGAGCAGGCCACGAACCGGTGGCAACCCGCAGAGGATTTCACCATTGCTGATCACGTCTAATTTTCTACCTTCTGCAATTCTGACATGGGATAAAACCACAAGTTTCTAATGACTGCGATTACTCAGAAGCAAGAAAAGGAAAGATGGAAGATATTAGTAAGAGAAGAATTATAAGGGAGCTGAGACCATTTTTAGCATTTTACTGGGGAAGGGAAAAAAATCTTAGAGTCCCCCCTCCCCAGCTTTTCATTTGCATACCTTTCAAGGAAAATAAGTTATCTTTGCAGAATTTTCTCTAAATAGCTACTCCTTGAAAACAAAGGTATCTTCCTCAAGTCTACCCATATGGAAATGACAAAATTAATTTAGCGCCAATTTATTTTGGAGCAAGCTACCAAGGCAGTTATACTGTCACATCATTGGTAATACTTTTTTGAAGCTCCACTTCAAAAAAAAAAAAAAATCAAAAGAAAACAAAACAAAATTTTATCTCCGTCTGCTGAAATCCAGTGACTTAATAGAATAACAGAATTGGAAAGAACCTTGGAAGTCTTCTAGTTCAATCACCCACTCAAGCAGGAGACCTATATCATTTCAGACAAATGGTTGTCCAATCTCCTACTGTAAACAAATATCATTGCATCTTCCCTCCGTCCCTTCCTCCTTCCCTCCCTCCCTTCCTCCCTCCTTCTTTCCTTCTTTCCTTCCTCCTTCTGTCCTTTCCTCCCTCCCTCCCTCCCTCTATTCCTCTCTCCCTTCTTTTTTCCTTCTTCCTCCCTCCCTCTATTCCTCTCTCCCTTCTTTTTTCCTTCTTCCTCCCTCCCTCTCTTCCTCCCTCCCTCCCTCCTTCTTTCCTTCTATTCTCCCTCCCTCTCTCTCCCTCCCTCCCTCCCTCCTTCTTTCCTTCTTTCCTCCCTCCCTCCTTCCCTCCCTCTCTTCCTCTCTCCTTCTTTCCTCCCTCCCTCCCTCCTCTCCATCCATCCATCCATCCATCCATTTTTTTCTTTTATTTCTGATAAACCAGGTGAAGGATGGGGTTGAGCAATTATGATTCTTGATCTTCTGCGTGTCTGAAAGTATTTTCGTCCAAGCAGCAAATGCATTGTCAAATAATAGAAATTGTTTATAGCTTCGAATTAATTATATCAGCCATGCTACGTGCACTTATTTTGCGCTTTTAAGTTTTAATTAATCAGTACAGTCCCACTAATTAATGTTAGTTAGACTTGCAAGAAGAGATGGACGTCTTGGGACTTACCGCTATTTAATTAGCAAGTCTTATTCCAACTCTATCTTGTTGTTCCATGTTAATGACAATTAGATATTTCTTTACCTTTAGATGTTGTTTGTTTACATTGAAAACAAGGCTGCAAACAAAGTAACATCACAAGCACAGAGAGGCTGTAGATGGATGAGCGATCATGCATTGAAGATCCCAGATTTCATTTAAGCAGAACTGGGAAAGTCACCGGGAAAGTTTCAGTTTACAGAACTGGTTGGATCAACTGTCTTATTCAAGCTAAAGAAGCATTTTCTAAGGACTTCACTAGAGTGGTGAATAAAGATAAGGGTTGAAATTACTCACAGTGATGTTCTCTTCTTATGAACTCAACAACTTTCCATGAAATAATATTTTTTGGAAACTTCTACATTGAAATGGACAAATTGGTTGCATTTATGAACTGTTTTATGTATGTTTCCAAAAAACATTTTTGAAGACATCTGATTAAGGGATTCTTTCCTGAAAGTTCACATCTTGACAGGTTGACATGACTCATTAAGAAGGATTTGAGTAGAAGGGAGATGCACTTTTGAAAAAATAAATAAGTAAAATGCAACCCGTCATGGTGGCATTCTGTCACGCTCTGAGTGAAGCAAGATGGAATGGCATTTCGACCCTATTTGTTCAATCAAGGGTGTGATAGGAAAGTGAGCTTTTTAGCAAGCCTTATGATATTTCATCCATCCTTCCTTTTCTTCTATTTTGGATGCGCGAGGATTCATCAAATGTTTTAAAATTCTGCAAAATATGGTGATACCCTTGCAACAAATGGATGTGTTTCACACTTTCTTACAAAGTTCATTGTAGAACACCTCCAGTTTCTGGATCCATCAAACCCACTGCATCTGAGACCAGCAGCTTCCCAAGAATTACTTTGGCCAATGACTTTTTCAAACATGTATTTAGTTAGAATTCTATTCCATCTTTCCACAAGATGATTATTATAATCAGCACACCTTCTTCCTAATTTTCTCCACAATAACTCTCTCTTGTAGAATGGACTGAGAGAGAGTGAATGATCCGAAGTCACCCACTCCATGATTAAGGATCAGCAAAAATATGAGTCTTTCCACCTTCAAAATAGCAACTTAATAATTACATTACACTGATTCTCATCTGCTGTCTGATCATTGGCTTTGGGATGAAAATATTTTATGGATTCTGAATCACAACATATTTTTTGGGTGTGTTGTTTTCTTGCATGTAGATAGTATCTTGAAGTCAAATTTTCCCTATTAGACGTTGGAGATGAGTTGGAGCTGGTCTCTCTGTGTGTGAGAGTGTGTATGTGTGTTTGGTTTTTAAACTATGTTAAGCCTGGTTTGAATTATGTACTTTAAATCTCATTTTTGTGAAAGCATATTACCTATTGTTGGTCTTACTAGTAGTCAGATTAATGGTTGGACAAAGTTCTAGGGTTGAGGGGGAAAAAACAAGTTCAGCAACTATAAATTGTACAACTATGCTGTAGACAGAAGAAAAAGCTACATCCAAGATAACATACTGCAATAAATATGAAAGTCATATCAAAAGAAAGGAGGGAAGGAGGGAGGGAGGGAGGGAGGGAGGGAGGGAGGGAGGGAGGGAGGAAGGAAGGAAGGAAGGAAGGAAGGAAGGAAGGAAGGAAGGAGGAAGGAAGAAAAATAGACAGGTGGGAGAGTGGAGGGAGGGAGGGAGGGAGGGAGGAAGGAAGGAAGGAAGGAAGGAAGGAAGGAAGGAAGGAAGGAAGGAAGGAAGGAAGGAAGGAAGGAAGGAAGGAAAATGCTTTCTGAGAATAGGGAAGGAAGAGCAAAAATTTTGATAGGGAAAAAACAAGTGTCAGAACAGTGAAGGACAGATTTAAATACACTCTTCACAAAGAGTTTGGGAGCATTTGGGTTAAGAAGCAGATTTCCCTGTACATATATGAATTTTATGTATAAAAAATAATGTGAATTTTATGTATAAAAAAATAAAATTAAAAAACTGTTGCTTTAAATGCATCTGGGAGGGCTCGGTAGAAATAGCTATTTTAAGTTGAGTTCAGCAAAGAAAAGAGAAATTGCATTTTAATTGCATCAAGATAACAGTTAATCTGTCGGGGAGGGGGGGAGGGAAATCAAAGCGTGCATCTGGAACTGGGCAAACATTCTCCTTCCCTTTGAATAAATTTGCTTGGAATACGCTGTCTCTTCCCATCGAGGCTTTGACTTTATGGTGTCCTCCCCCTCCTTCCTTTCTGCTTCATTTATCTTTGACATTTAATTTCCAGATGGGTCCATAATGTGACGGATACTTTATTTCTTAAGATATCCCAGTAGTGAAATCATTTCTGAAAACCCAGGAAGTTGATAGCTGCCAAATAGCTAGCTGTGTCTCATCCTGCCTCCCCCTCCCCAATTCTGATATATTAGTTGATTATTCACGATTTATGTAGCGAGGTAGGCAATCCCGCTTCCAAATCAAGGGTGCAGATTATTTGTGCCCCCAGGAAAAAAAAAATAACAACCAGAAAAATCATGATCTTCTTTTCTTTTCTTTTCTTTTCTTTTCTTTTCTTTTCTTTTCTTTTCTTTTCTTTTCTTCTTTTCTTTTTTATTTTGCTTTCTTTCTTTTTCTTTTTTGCATTAAAACTGTTGTATTCAACCACTTGTGCTGATGATATTTCTAAGCAGCTCGTGAAAAAGAAAATAAAGCTTTTATTGAAAGACACATTAAGCAGAAGAGCAGCATAAACAGATTTTAATACAATCTATTAATTCAAGAAGGCAGTAAAAAGCCCTGGTAGTAACGTAGGAAAGAGGGTTGCCCTCCGTGATCTCGGAAAACATGGCGCTACGAACGTCATCAAGGTAGGAATTAAAGCCTACACTTTTTGTCTTTCTAACTGATTGAAAAGCATGACGGAGGCTCAATTTATGAGATCTGTCATAAAGAACCGAGGTGGTGCAGTGGTTAGAGTGCAGCACTGCAGGCTACTTCAGCTGACTGCTAGCTGCAGTTCAGCAGTTCAAATCTCACCAGGCTCAAGGTTGACTCAGCCTTCCATCCTTTCAAGGTGGGTAAAACAAGGACCCAGATTGTTGGGGGCAAGAGGCTGACTCTGTAAACCACTTACAGAGGGCTTTAAAGCACTGGAAAGCAGTATATAACTCTAAGTGCTATAGCTACTTTCCTTCCTTCCTTCCTTCCTTCCTTCCTTCCTTCCTTCCTTCCTTCCTTCCTTCCTTCCTTCCTTCCTTCCTTCCTTCCTTCCTTCCCTTCCTTTCCCTTCCCTTCCCTTCCCTTCCCTTCCCTTCCCTTCCCTTCCCTATCCATCCATGCATCCATTCATCCATCGTCCATCCCAGCTCAAGGTTGACTCAGTCCCCTCTCCTTCTGAGGTGGGTAAAATGAGGACTCAGATTGTTGGGGGCAATAGGCTGACTCTGTAAACCACTTAGAGAGGGTTGTAAAAGCATTATGAAGTGGTATATAAGTCTAAGGGCTATGGCTATTGCTATAGTCCATATTATCAGCCCCTTTGTGGACAAACGTGACCTAGGGAAGATTTCCACTTGGAATGTAGGAGAAGTGGATTGCAAGTAGTCCTCAACTTACAACAATTCGTTTAGTGAGCATTCAAAGTTTACAACAGCACTGGAAAAAGTGACCCATGACTGTTTTTCACACTTAACAACCATTGCAGCATCCAGATGGTCACCTGATCAAAATTCAGATGAATAGAATAGAATATCAGAGTTGGAAGGGACCTTGGAGGTCTTCTAGTCCATCCCCCTGCTTAGACATTTCAGACAAATGGTTGTCCAATCTCTTCTTAAAAACTTCCAGTGTTGGAGCATTTACAACTTCTGGAGGCAATTTGTACCACTGATTAATTGTTCTCACTGTCAGGAAATTTCTCCTTAGTTCTAAGTTGCTTCTCTCCTTGATTAGTTTCCATCCATTGCTTCTTCTCCTGCCCTCAGGTGCTTTGGAGAATAGCTTGACTCAGATGTTTGGGAACTGATTCCTATTTCAATGTCCCAGGGTCCTGTGATCCTCTTTTGTGTTAGATTCACTTAACAACCATGTTACAACTGCAGTAATTCTTACCTCTATAGCAAGAGAGGTGGTAAAATGGGACAACATTCACTTGTCAAATGTTTCACTTAGTAAGAGAAATTTTGGGCCCAGTTGTGGTGGTAAGATGAGTACTACCTGTATTGACTGAAATGTGTTGATTGGATTAAATGGATGAGGTCCTCCTAATGATGATGCACATTGCATATTGAGTGGTATAAATGAGTTTTAATCACATTTCTTTTTCTTATCTCAAATCCTTCCTTTTTTTTATGAAGAGAAAAATTTTAATGTTCGCAAAGCATATTCCAGATTTATGAACTTCTTTTCAAATGTTTTTTTTAAAAAGTTTATTTTAATTACTTTTTTTAACTTAAATATTCCATCTTCCATTCAACAGTGTGTCATCTGCGTACATATATCTCTGTGCAATAGCAATCAAAATTGACAATAGTATTCGTTACATTGATATTGATAATAATGAGCATAATACATCTATTCATTTCTCCCTCTTAACAGATCTTCAAATAAGAGTATAATATTAAATATTATTAAATATTAAATAAAATATTAAATATTAAAATTAAACATTAAATAACATTAAATAAACATTAAATATTAATAGTCATATTAGTAAGAATCATCATATTGTTTACTTCTCGGTCTTAACATGTTTTCTATATTGCACTGATCTCCATTTATTTCTAACTTCTCTTTTTATTTTCCAACCATTCATAAAATAACTCCCATGTCATGCAATATTCAGTTTGTTCTTTCTCCTTTTTAGCGAGCATTAGTCTGTTATAAAGAAATCCACGTTCTAATATTTTCCTAATCACATTCTCATCAGTAGGGATATCTCCATTTTTCCAGTTTTGTGCAAATAAAATTCTAGCTGCAGTTAATATGTGTATAATTCAATATTTCTTTGCCTTCCTATTGCTTACTCCTTTTATGCACTTTGTAGAGTGTAGCATGATTGACGCCTACGCATAAAGTATGAAATATTATTGCATATTGACCATCAGATGTATCAGAGATATATCACATATTAAATACCCAGCATTGTCATGCATGGTGACCACATTAAATGCCAAAATTAAATATCTAATACTGAAATCAAGTTTTAGAGAATGTCAAAAATAGATGTAATGCATTTTATAAATTTGGGGCAAATGAGATAATGAGATTTATAGGGACAAGCACACATTTCGGAAATAATGAAGTTGATATTTAAAAAAAAAATCAGCTCAAAGTCTTCGGCTTGGCAAGAAATTTTCATCCTTTATCTTTTTGCCAAGCTAATGCTTACATATTTTAAACTCAATCTTTTTTCTTCCCCCCATTTTCATTTCTTTTTTAGCTTTTAAAATATTATTGTTTCTGCTCGGTAATTCTAGGTACTTCTTTCCTGCTTTTCATTATGAAATCGGGTAATTTCTTCAAGAACAGTTAAAGGTACCGGTAGTAGAAAAATTATAACAAAGTGCAAGAAAATGGTGCATATTTTCTACAAGAGGAATAACTGAGCAGTAAAAGGAAGGACAAAATAAATGAGACACATACAAAGAAAAATAATGTCTTTCTGGCTTGTGGAATCTATACCATGTTTAATGTTGTGTTTCAATTCAATTCCTTCCTTCCTTCCTTCCTTCCTTCCTTCCTTCCTTCCTTCCTTCCTTCCTTCCTTCCTTCCTTCCTTCCTTCCTTCCTTCCTTCCTTCCTCTATTTCTTTCTCTTCTCTCTCTTTCTTTCTAGAACTGCCTTTTCTTCCACAGTTTTATGATCTATACTTTTCTATTCTGTTCTGTTTCTTCCCTTCCACATTTTTTTTCCCACTAAAAACTTTTCTGGACAATGGTCTCGCTTGCTATGCAACTTGGCCTTCTCTGTCAAATGTGGCTTTGAAAAAATTCCAGCCTTCAACCACTAAAACCTTCCCTTAGTTGTGCATTAAAAAAGAGTGGAAAATCACTCTTAATTGCACACTGACCCTGTTGTGTCTGTACGTTTGTGTTTTTGAGAGAGAGAGAAACTACTAGAGAGAATTGTACAATTAGGACAAATTTTAAATGAAATAGGTCAGCACGAGAGGTTTTTTCTGTTAAAGCTCTTACCAGAAATAATGTCATTAAACCAATTCCCACTGACAGTCCAGTCCTTTCCTTCCAAATCCGTTTCAACCGACAGCAAAGTAAAAGCGCTAATTATTTTTAGGTATGAGCAAATAGGTTGAATACTTACAAGTGTTCAATCAAAGTTCACCTGGACAGCTTCATCATGAGCTTTAGAACTGCTGGTCTCCTTCTTCCACTCAGAAAAGAAAATCATTTTCTAAACATTGTAGGCTTCTGAAGGATTCCTACCAGGGATGGGCTCCTGGGGGTTTGCAGGGGTTCGGGAGAACCTCTAGCTAAGATTCTGTGCAGTTCAGATAATCCCCAAATCCCACTCCTGGCTGGCCCCACCCACCCTGCCCCACTCCTCCCAGGAGTCTCCACATGGCCTGTTTTGAATGCAGGTAAGTCCAGGGCATGCGCGGAGGCTCGAGGAGGGTGAAAAACAGGCCTACCTGAAGTTCAGGAAGGCCGGAAGTGGGCCTCCAGAGGGCCTCCGAAGCCTGGGGAGGCCGTTTTCACGGGAAGGTAACAGCGTTCCATGCACCTTTGGCATTGAGTCATGCCAGCCACATGACCATGGAGATGTCTTCAGACAGCACTGGCTCTTTGGCTTAGAAGCGGAGATGAGCACCGCCCCCTAGAGTCGGGAACTACTAGCATAAATGTGCAGAGGAACCTTTTTCTTTTCCTTTAATCTTAGTCATACATGTGGAAACAAAACCAAAATCCACCAACCTTTTTGGGGGATCCAGGAATATCTGACCTCTTGATCCAAATCCAGAGAGTACACCTGTTTCTCAATCCCAAGTTTCAAAAGCAACAAATACAACCATAATGCCAAGACTGTGATGACTAGCCTTGAAATGCCAGGAATTGTGCTACCCAACATGTGGAAAGGCCACCTGGGCAAGGGAAGTTTATTGCCAAACATGTGCAGAGACTTATGATAATTTGGATATGGAATTGATTCACCCATTCATCCACTAGGGGAAGCTTATTTCATTTCATCTCCCACCTTTACAGATCTATAGCAAAGAGCTTCATGTTTATGATTCTTCATGAAAGCTGATTAGAGTTGGGGACCTTGGTGAGAAGTTGTTCTTCAAATGAAAACTGTAGCCAGCACTCTGTATGGTCTTAATGGATGCCATCTTTTATCCTGAAGATTTATGGAGACTCTCAGTCATCCAGGTCATTGGTTGTTCCAGGGGTGAAATGCTATCTGTTCAGACCGGTTCGGTCGAACCGGTAGCGAAGATGGCAGGTGGTTCGGAGAACCGGTAGCGACGGCAGCATGAGGCTCTGCCCACCCGCCCGGTCATCATTACTTCCTGGTTTTAACCAAGAAGTAACCTGTTTTCTACTCTCTGCGCATGTAGGGAAGGGTTTGCACATGTGCAGAGGGTCCACACACGCATGTGATGTGCACATGCCCGTGAGCAGACTGCGTGCCACACACAGCACATGCACTTTCGAACCGGTGGGTAAGTTAAGTAGATTTCACACCTGGGTCGTTCCTTTTTCCAAAAGGCAACTGGACTGTTTGGAAGTCCAGTTGCCTTTGGAAAAAAACGAAGTCCAGTTGTTTTTGGAAAAAGCACCTTTGGTCTTGTTCTGTCTTGAAGGAACACTTTAAACCAAATTAAAAAAAACCCTTTGCAGTTGTGTTTAGAATACGAAAGGCGCAATGATCTTACCCAGCACTCTGTAACTCAGTGTATACTCAGAGTGGCAAACAAGCACATTAATCCACCATGATCCCTGTGAAGCTCACGCAGTAAGTAAGTATTATCACCCTATTACACATGGTGAGGCTGTGTGAGAGAGGTTAAACGTCTGTGCCCCTACGATAGACATGGTAATATTATATCAAAGGAATGTGAGATAATATTGCCCTGTTTTGCTTTCCAATCACCCTTTGGGATTGCCTTGTTAGCTGTAGGCATTCACATGTATATTGGATGCTGAAATTTTGCAAATCCAAGAGTTGCTAAGGTCTAGAAATCTTCACCTCCAGTTTATGTAGCACAAAGTCGCTCGCTTCCTCTTTCTAGCTTTCTCACAGTTGGTTAAGCTGGGAAGACCCATCCTTTGATCGGAAAGCACTTTCTCCTGCATTCATCATTTGGTTCGACCTCGAGATGAGAAGGGTAATCTATGCTAGAATTATCACCTGTATCTTTATAGATTGTTCAGACACATGAATCAGAAATGTATTGTTGCTGTGGTTTTCTAAAGCAAGCCATGATTTCTAGGTGGCTTAATTTTACGTCTGGAAAATATGTCCTATTTTTAGACTGTCTGCATCAAGGATGCATTTATATTTGTCCATCGAAGTTTTCTGTAAAGGAAATTCTATCTATTGTTGTTGTTATTGTTAGTATTGTAACGATTCGTTTTGTTGAAACATTCTTCTCCTGTGAAACAGGACTCTGGTTTTCCATCTAATTTCTCAGATGTTTTCTTTTGCATTTTTCTTGGCGTTGTTGTTGTTGTTAGTTGTGAAGTCGTGTCCGACCCATCACAACCCCATGGATAATATTCCTCCAGGCCTTCCTGTCCTCTACCATCCTCTGGAGTCCATTTGTAGTAGTTGTAACAATACCATTCTTATAATCACCAAGGGCATAGAAGAGCAGGTTCTCCTTAATAATAATAATTAATAATTATCTGTATTTAAAAAAAAAATAAAAAATAACAAAGTAAATGAAAAAGTGATGATCCCTTTTCCCTAACATTTAGGTAAATAAGGATAGACAAAGTGAACTTTACACATATTTTTTTAGAAAATGCAAGGAAAAGAAAAAGAAAAGACTTGTGGAAACTTACCTAGGAACTCCCACAACTATCTAGAGATATTTAGCCCATGTGCCTGGAAAGGAGAGTAGACTGAACTTCCCACAAAATGATTAGTTTTCATGGCAAAAGTCCTGAACTCTGCCTAAAATTCATACCCATTGAGGTTATATTTTATAATATACAATGGGAGAAGAGCAGAAGACCGTGAAATGTTGGAAAGTGTCATGGGACTTTCCAGAGATTTAGAGAAAGGATGGTGGGCTCATCTGCACATTCTCTCTGTATTTGCACATTCTTTCCTTATTTGTGTTTGGGTACCAAGTGGCTGCTAAAGGCTTGACCAGGAGGTAGCAATAGCAATAGCAATAGCACTTAGACTTATATACTGCTTTACAGTGCTTTACAGCTCTCTCTAAACGGTTTACAGAGTCAATGTTTTGCCCCCCAACAAACCGGGTCCTCATTTGACCCACCTTAGAAGGATGGAAGGCTGAGTCAATCTTGAGCCTGGTGAGATCTGAACTGCCAAATTGCAGGCAGCCAGCAGTCAGCAGAAGTAGCCTGCAGTACTGCACTCTAACCACTGTGCCACTTACTCACAGATAACCCTGTGAAGTGGAGTATGAACACACACACACACACACACACACACACAAATCCCTCTGTTAACCATCTGTTATTATATTTAGAATGTAGAAAGTCCACCAATGGTTTCCAGTCTCATATAAAGCTGTCTAGTCCATTATCTCTAATCAAAGCAGATAATTTCTCTGCTAATTCAGTCAATTTCAGAATCCATTTTTCAACAGCCTCTTTTTCTTTCCAACGTTTGGCAAGCACCATCTCCACCGCCATCACCAATGTGAAGGAAGAGCCCCCCAAATTGTTTTTCAATTGGCTTGTCCATCAAATTCCTAAATTGTTATTGATGATGCTCTTTGCTCAAAACTGATTCTTTCATTCAAACCCTGATGACAGTCTCTTTCTACCATGTTTTCCCCAAAATAAGACACTGTCTTATATTTTTTTGAAGCCTGAAATAAGTGCTTGGCCTTATTTTCAGGGAAGTCTTATTATTTGGGGCACATGAAGCAAGACGGGACTCCTCTTGCCATCTTACCTGATTTCCAGCTCTGTCTCGTTAACCCGAACCAGAGAAAATGGAGGGGAATGGCTGTGCATGCGTTTAAATATTTTCAAGGAGGGTCTTATTTTCAGGGGAGGGCTCATTTTCAGGGGAGGGTATATTTTCAGGGGAGGTCTTATTTTCGGGGAAACGCAGTAAAAAGCATTTATTCATCGTATATAGTTTATCCTGTGTATCATTTCAGCTTCGAAGACCCTCTATTTACCCTATGTCACAAATGACAAAAGTCTTTGTGGGGCTTTAACAAACAAATGGAATTTTGTAACCCAGATTGTTCCTCCACAAAACCCTTTAAGCTCACAATAACAACATTAATTTTAAGTTTATTCAAGCAGTGAAAAGGAAACGCTGACAAGCACCTCAATTCACAGAGGAAATGAAACATTTTAAGCTTTTCTATAGCTACATGAGAAATTATAGCTTTGAAATTTGGTGAATAATGACTTCACCAAATGTCTTTGTTTACATTAAGAGTGGAAAAAATTGTCTGGAGTTATTTCTGTGCTATATACATAATTGCAATTTTCAAATGTATATATATGAGTGATACTGATTCCTTTTCTACTTAAAAACTCAAGCTTGCGATTGGGTTCCTGAATTAAAAAAAAAAAAACACTGATTATATCCTTCCTGCAAAAAATAAAAATAAAATCCTCTTTCACATATTTCAGTGTATTTCAGAACCAGATAATCATAAAGCAGATGTCTAATATCTAATTCTCTACTTCATCTGTTTGCTGTGTTGGAAATGGTGGTCTCCTTAGATGAATGAGTGGTCTAGTATATTCTCAGATGACTTATCCTGTTTGCAAGAAGGAATAATTGAATAGATTGGATCTGTAATGAATTATTTCAGATTAGTTCTGTAATTGCTGTTTTCTTAAATATTCTAATTCTTCCAGTTTTACAGAGTTTTGAAAAAATGTCTGTCTGTCATCTATCATTATCTATCTATCTATCTATCTATCTATCTATCTATCTATCTATCTATCTATCTATCATCTTTCTGTCTATACCATCCATCCATCCATCCATCCATCCATCCATCCATCCATCCATCCATCCATCCATCTATCTATCTATCTATCTATCTATCTATCTATCTATCTATCTATCTATCTATCATCTATCTGTTGCAACCTTTCATTGCTGAAATAAGTAATGGAAAGTCTACAAGCAAAAACCAAGCCAGAAGAGCATCATAAACTCCATGAGCTACAGATGCTCTTGTCTATTGAAACCATATAATTAGTATCATGATAAACAAAAATACAAGTTCACATCAGTGCTCTTGAATCAATCAAGGCATTTAGAAAGACAGCAATGCAGGCTACATCCACATGGTCCTTCCTTCTCTACTCTGCAATCTGAGTACATTTCAATCTATATATGCAGTATACTTCTAAATAGATAGGATGCAAACAGCTACTAATCAAGATTAGAGAACCTATCTTATAAAGAAGAATATGATGACACTTCAGGAAGAACTGGCTTCTGCTTTTCCTTATAACATAATGGCCAAATGTACAAAATGGTCTTGAACCATTTTTATGGCTAGCAGGGAATTATCCCTGTGTTGTAAGGCTGATTAAGGCCACTAACATGGTCTACGTCTTCCCCATATTATTTTGTCAAAGCTTCATTTGACAAAACTATGATGAGCAGTGGAGCTTGCAATCTGTGAGCCCACCTGGTGATGACCATATCATAAAGAAGAGTGCGATTTGGCTTGTAAGGAGAGGGCATGATTATGAGTGTAATTTAACAATGAATGGAATAGAAATACAATAGATACCTGGGTGTAAAGCTAAAAGAACATTGAAGGACATAATCAATTTGAATAAAACTGGGATGCTGCAATACAGTGGAACTGACGAACGTATGCATAAGTGTCAATTGAATTATGAATGAGAGATCTCAAATGACTGTCAGCAAGTATGTCATCTAGATCGTTCTAAGTGGAAGGTAGGAATCCATAACTAGATGACAGTTTCATGTTGGGTTCCAGTGAATGATGTTAATGGATAAGTCAGGAAGGAGTTTACAGAAAGGCTATCCAACAATCAGAATGAATGAGAACTGATCTGAGTGAGGTGGACGATGGGATGGCGGGGGGGTGGGGGCAAAAATGTTAGGTGGAACAAATGGATGGTTGAGAACAAAAAAGTTAATGGGCAATTTGAAAATGCAAGAATAAATTAACAATAAATTAGTATGGTGACTGTTAATCAATAATTGAATCAGAAAGATCTGTTTGTTTTGAATCCCTGTTTTAAGCCTAAAGCCTATTACCATGTACCTATGGCAAAGGAGCATCTATAAATCTAAAATTCTGATCGATTTGATGGTGTATATATATGTGTGTGTGTGTGTGTTTTCTGAGGTTTTCGCGGGTGTTTGTATGTAGGTCTTTGGTTTTCAGATCTTCTCCCGCGTAAAATTGGAAGAATCTTGGCGACGTTTTGACAAAGTCTCATTTGTCATCTTCAGGCTGAAAATGACGAATGAGACTTCGTCAAAACATCGCCAAGATACTTCCAATTTTACACAGGAGAAGACCCGAATAACCAAAGACCTACACACACACACACACACACACACACACACACAACACACACACACACACACACACACACACACACACACACACACACACATATATATATATATATATATATATATATATATATATATATATATATATATAGAGAGAGAGAGAGAGAGAGAGAGAGAGAGAGAGAGAGAGAGAGAGAGAGAGAATGAAAGCTGCAAGAATGATGGGGTTGTGTCAAGAGATGTTGGGAATGAATGGACATGGAAAAAAGGACAATGAAATTAAAATAACTGTGGAGAAAAAAACCCGCAGAAGATTGTTTAAACTCCAAACAGAATGGAAAGTGGATATCAAGACATAGAAAGTGAAAGTTGTCCCAAGCAGTATGAAAGTGATTATGTTACGGGACACCATAAAATAAACGGAGTTACATTAATGACAGAAAGGATGTTTATTGGAGAAGTGAGTAACCCCACTTGCAACCATCCTCAATATATGCTGGTTGCCAAGTTGCCCAAATTTTGACCACATAGAGATACTGTGATGGTCGTTAGTATAAGGATCACTTGTAAGTCCCTTTGTTTTTCCAGCAATGGATGGTAACTAATCAAGAAGAGAGCCAACCTAGAACTAAGGAGATATTTCCTGACAATTAGAACAATTCATAAGTAGAACAAATTGTCTCCAGAAGCTGCTCCATCACTGGAGGCTTTTAAGAAGTGATTGGACAACCTTTTGTCTGAAACAGTATAGGGTTTCCTGCTTCAGCAGCGGTTTGGGCTAGAAGACTTCCAAGTCCGCTTTCAGCTCTATTATTCTGTTAGTTCTGTTGTAACTTTGAACAGTTGCTAAATGAATGGTTGTAAACCAAGGACTATCTGGAATGTTGTAGGAACCCAATGTTCCAGAACTCCTTTCAAGTCAGCACAGAATCCTTGGGCGGAAGTGCTGCCCTGATACTGTGCTACTTACAAACACCTATCAAAGAAGGTATCTGAAAGCTGATTAATTGAATGGTTTGTGAATGACTCAGCTGAGGACTGCAGTGGATTTTTTTTTTTAGAGAAACAGCTGACTTCTGAAATATTTTTTTCTACAACTTGACTCATTTCAGAGATTTATGTCAAGTTGGCGGGCAGAACAATTGGCTGATGATTTATTTGAATTTTTCCCAGAGTAGACACCTAACAGTATTCCATCCGTGAACAATTTCTCCCACATCTTTGTATTCTTTTGTAGATTTTTATAAAACATTTTTTTTTAAGATTGAGTAATAGCCAGGACAGGGGGGGAAATGTAGAAAAAAAGCTAATTCATTCATCTGAGGCATTCCAGATGCAAGTCTTCACTGAGATAAGGTAAAGACAGGAAAATTGGAACAGGCAGAAGACAATCGAGAAAGGGGAAAAAAAGGATAAAAGCTTGTAGGAAGAAGATTCGAAGTATTCTACCATTTTTAAAATTATTTTTCTCTCTTTTCTATATTTTTTTGTTATTTTGTTTCTTTGCTTTATGGGATTGCTTTCTTTCTCCCCCTCCCCCCGCTCTTTCATATGTCTTAAGGAGCCCATGATGGCCTCACATTATATGTGCAAGTCAAGCTATCATTGTTTTCTCATTGATAAATGGTAACCCTGGATAGAGGCGATATTCAGCAGGTTCTGACCAGTTCTGGAGAACCAGTAGTGGAAATTTTGAATAGTTCAGGGAACCAGCAAATACCACCTCTGACTGGTCCTGCCCCCATCTATTCTCTGCCTCCTGAGTCCCAGCTGATCGGGAGAAAATGGGGATTTTGCAGTAACCTTCCCCTGAATTGGGAAGAGAATGGAGTTTTTACAGTATCCTACCCCTGGAGTGGAGAGGAAATGGGGATTTTGCAGTATCCTTCCCCTGTCACGCCCACCAAGCCAAGCCACATCCACCAAGCCATGCTCACGAGAACTGGTAGTAAAAAAAATTTGAATCCCACCAGTGGCCCTGGAGTTTTTTTTAAACAAGAAGGCAATCGCCATTCATTTAGAAACACCCACAAAATATTCTCAGCACCGCGATTCTAATAAACAGGAAACAATGCAGCGTTTTTTTTTAAAAAAAACTGTCTCTTTTATACATATCTGCTTTTAGGATGATCTTACTCGAGAAATCTCCAGAGGAGGCAAAGCGAATCAAAATTTAAAACAGGGAAAATCGTTTACCCAGGTAAAAGCTGCGGAAAGATAAAACTGACAGCAGTGGTAGAAGGGAACTGGGCCTCTTGACACTAAGCTATTCTGTCACATAGCATCAATTGGGCCATTATGTGGCACGAGAGAGCTATAATAAATTGTCAGATTTGCTTCTTAGCTGAAATGACGGGACGGAAATTTGCTGTGTGTTTCAGGATGGAGGAAAGGAACAGGGGTGGGATATACCCCAAACAGCTGATTTCCGCTCCCGGATGACTTCACCTTCAACTTCTCTATTGCTGCTTTTAGGTAATTCCTAAAATGGATCCTTCTTACTGCCTCTTTTGGTTTTTCTAGTAGAGCGTGAGTTTGCACAGACATCTTTTTTAGCTCTTCTCGCTTGTGATATTACACGGCGTTTCACACAAACAAACAAGCCATTGCTAAGGATGTGTTGAGGACATAGTTGTGCTAATTCATTTGATCCACTACATTCTGGCCAGGAAGCCATCACATCTCTGGAATGACTTTTATAGGGAAGTTTTTGTGGTTATCATCATCATCTTCAACATCATGACAGGTAATACTTCTTGGCAGGAGCAAAAATTTGATCATGCATTGCACACATTAAAGAGGGGCAGAAGTAGCAATCTTTTCACCACCACCCCCCAACAGATCAATTTAGAAGCATTTTTTCTGTCCCCCTCATCTCTCTCTCTCTCTCTCTCTCTCTCTCTCTCTCTCTCCACACACACACACACACACACACACACACACTATGGGAAGTTAATGTTGTTCATTTGCAGACCAGTTTTAATAATAGTGTGCTAGACACACATTCTAGAGATCTGAAAATTGCTGGGAAAGTGCCAGCTAGACTGGGAGGAGGTATCAAACAAGAACTTAGTTTGGAGCCCTTGCAGAGTCACGAGCAGCATCAGGTCAACTTCCTCCAAGTGTCAGCAACGGTCGCTACCAGGGGAAGGCAAGCAATGGGGAGATTCTTGTAATGAGGGCGTTAGACAATAAATTTTACTGACTTTCGTTATTCACAATTGGCTCCAGTTGCTTGCACCTGACATAAATAGCTGTTACCTATTTGGAACAGAATGTGTCGGTGTTTTTTAAAGATTAAAAATGTCATAAGGTTATGTACTTATGGATGGATGTATAGGGTGATTTAGATGCTGTTGGTTTTTTTTTAAGAGAAAATTTACTTAACTTGCAAAATGGACTTAACATGGTTGGCATGAAAGTTAATGACAAGAGACTTTAGAAGGACCCGCATTGGTCTAAGCCCATGATGGTGAACGTGTGGCACTTGTGCTGGAAGCAGCATGCAAAACCATCTTTCTGGGCACGCGAGCTATTGCTTGTTGCTCTTCCAAGTTCCGATGCACCAGCCAGCTGGTCTTCACACACGCGGGAGCACCGGAAACCGGAAGAGCAGCCACCCAGTGCGCATGCGCATGCCGGGAAGATTATATTCCCATTTCCAGCACACATACCAGAAACTGGGAGATGCACATGCACACCAGGCAGCTGCTCTTACGCCCAGTGTGTGCATTCCCATTTTAGCACTCAGTGCTGAAAAAGTTCACCAACACTGGTCTAAGCCACGTGCTTATTTCTTCACATTCCAATTTTGGATGACTTGTTCTTTGGAAAGGGATGGGATAATGATATTTGCATAGTTTATGGGGTCTTCTACCAGAAAAGTAGACATTGTCTGGAAAGTTTGCTTCTTTAGATGACTAGGAATCTCCTGTTTGCTGTAGGTAATGAAAACCACTATTGAGGGAACAAAGAACGAGCGACTTCATCTGTTTGAGAAAGGCAGCTCAGCTTCCTTCCCTGTTGGAAATTTCAAGACTGGCTTCATCTGTTTCCCTTTTATGTGAAACTTCTAGAAGCCTGTGATCTCCTTATAAGCATTATTATAGTCTTTGTTCGGAGTTATAGAAGTGTGATATGTTGGAAGCAATACACCTCTTCAAAGCTATTAGACCATGGAGTTGCAGTCCGAAGCAGTCTACTGTTTGCGCAGATTGTGTAACCCTGGGGAGTCAGGCCTACTTTCCCCTATAACTCAACTGAAGTTGAGTAGACTAACTTGGAAGGAGCTGAAAAGCTTCAGACATGCCCTTACTCTCCAAGTGAGCCAAGGAAAAAAAGTTTCCTCCTTCTGAGTTTCTGAAATGCTGATTTTTTTTGCCTATGTCTGAATGACTGGGAGAAGCCTATAAGTGGCAGCACTTTTAATACTAGTTGCTATTTAAAGAATGCTATCTGACCCAGGATGCTCTCTGAACTCAGTTGTTTTCTTACAGATGTTTCATTACTCAAATTAGGTAGCATCATCAGTGTTGGGGGCAATAGGTTGACTCTGTAAACTGCTTAGAGAGAGCTGTAAAGCACTGTGAAGCGGTATATAAGTCTAAGAGCTATAGCTACCTTCCTTCCTTCCTTCCCTCCCTCCCTCCCTCCCTTCCTCCCTCCCCCCTTCCTTCCTTCCTTCCTTCCTTCCTTCCTTCCTTCCTTCCTTCCTTCCTTCCTTCCTTCCTTCCTTCCTTCCTTCCATGGTGGCGCATTTTGGGAGAAACAGCGTACTTTTGAAACCCTTGTTTTCTCCAATTTTTGGCTTCAAAGCAAACCGGGAGAAAAAAAAATCTAAATGCAGTAGATGGAAACAGTCACAAAGCTGACTGGAGCCTTCATCTCAAGTTCTATTAGATGTTTCAAAACAGGA